>JAWQFJ010002609.1:148587-178587 GCA_034096865.1 Theodoxus fluviatilis
TAAATGGCTAGCACCGCCTGTGCCCCACCATTATTCGAACGAAGATGAAGAAGAAGAGGAGGAAACAGGCCAGATAAAAAGCAAGTAGTAATTTCCATAGGTGTTCACCTCTTACGAACTGCCGAAAGAGGCATGGTGGGTCTATTCTTGTCCCAAACCCACTTGGAATAATTGCTGTCTGCCATTCATAGCTAGTGGTCATGCCATTTTTGCAACAGTGTTAAGAAGCATTCACAACAATGGATTTTTAACTGTGAACATGTCAATGGATGTGTCTGTTTTGCATGGAGGGAGGGAGGGACAGATGCAAAGATGGGTGGATGGACAGGAGCTGGGTAAAAAAATACAAACATCAAACATAAAATTGCTTGGGATCACATTGCCAAAGATCGTGTACAGTAAGACCCACCATGCCTCGCTCCGCAGTTCATAAGAGGTGAACAACTATGGAAATGATCACTTGCTCTTTTTCTGGCCTGTTTCTGTGATTTTTGTGATGAATAGCATTACACCCCACAAATGCTGATTGACCATAAAATGCCACTCATCTTCATGTGTCTCAGCCAGCCATGGTGTACATGTTGGTCTGATCTGCAGGTCTGCAACAGTCACCAACACTGGACATTGTTGTGGAGCTGAGGATGTGCAGTGGCTGTGTGTCACTTGACCCACGCTCCTCCTGGACCTACACCATTGGGCGTCTGGCAGTGAGGGCCCGGCTGGGCTGGGGGGAACTGGAGCAGGAGCTTCAGAGTTTGCTGGCCAAGTTCTGGAGCCACCTTGATGCAGGCTTGAAGAGCTTCAGGCTGAGTCGATTGGAGACAGAGCTTCCACCCAACCCCAACCCAGGCTACTCCATCGGCCTGCAGCACACCGCCCAAATCAAGGCCTACAGCATGCGTGAGTTCTCTCCCCCTGAAACCTTTTATGAAACAAGTACCTCGGGGGGGGGGGGGGGGGGGGGGATTGACAACATAATCTTGTGGGTATCGCGAAGTTTTCTGTGTATCCATCTGTCAAGGTTTCTAACACTACTTTTCTTGATGAAGAAGTATTTTTATTTTTTCACTCTGAGACTAGTAACACTGGAAAGATGGAAGTTGACAAAAGGACAAAAGCTGCATAAGAGCTGCAGATGCTGTTAAAATAACAATTGGGGACAGAGTGCAAAGCAGGTTAGAGGGACATTGATGAGAGGGACATTGATGAGAGTTTTCAGAAGAAAGTGATAAGAACAGTTTGCAAAAATGATGACATATGAGGCTGGTCAGCAGGTAGAAATTGTCATTCATGAGTATGGAGCTTGCATGAAGATGGTGGGAGCAGTAGCAGAGGAAAGGAGAAAGTTAATGCATGGGAAGAAGTCCTTCATGAAGACCTCTCTGCAGGGAACTGAGTTGTTAGAGAATGGGTGGAGTAATGATGACTCTTAGTAGCCTGTTTGATGTGTGACTGGCTGCTTTGTTTGAGGACAGAAGACTACAGCTGGTCTCCCGGGGAACTGACCTACAAGACACCTTATGAACTCCTTTGCAATGCTAGAGTGAAGAAAATCAGCATTATTATGGAAGGTAAAATTTTCTGTAGATTCAGCAGCTCAGTTTTATGAGATTTGTGAGAATGTCTTAATTAAGTGACTGGCGCTTTTTGTTGTTGTTTTTTCTTTCGAAACAAGTTGATTAAAGACTGGTCTTGCTTAGCATTATGCTACGGCTTGATTCATCATCCAATTTTTTTCCCCAGAACCCTTTTGCTGTGGGAAATATTGCAAACTTAGGATCCTGATTTTATAACTCAAGTCTGATTCCTCAGCTTGATCAGTATGACAAGAAGAAAAATGCAATATCTGCTTTTTAGAATTCTATATCTGCCATTTCATTTCTCCTTATCTTTACTTTTCCTTTGCACAGTTTCGCTGTACTCATCATATGGTGAATTTGTGTCATTTTTGCATTTCTCAGGAGCTCCTGAGACCAGTGAAACAATTGCTTTTGAAACCCTACATCCTGTATCCGTTATTAAGAACTACTTGAGACTGGTGAGTTGTAAAGAATGTTGCTTTTTTCATGGATGTCTTATGAATAGAGACTAAGGTCCCAGTCATGATTCCTAATTCAAATGAATGGAGATGTTAATATGTCGTTGCTTCAACTTTTTCAATCTGAAATTTTAATGCTGAGGTCCAGGAAAAGTTTTTCATATTGTATGCTGATCACGGATGCTGTAGTTGCATTGAAAAGGTATTTCTTAAGTGGCCTATATAGAAAATGATCCCGGGTATTGATGAATCACACATCTGTCTGGAGGGACACAGTGTTATCTGAATATTCAAGAGACACACTGTCACATCTGTGTTGCAGCTGGAGCAGTTCAAGTGTGCCATATTCTATGGAGCTGCAGGCTGTGGGAAATCGTTCCTCACTCACAGACTGGCCCAGTGTTTGGCTGTAGGTGTTCAGTATACACAGTCTTCTGCTTGCGTGTCTCTTCTTCTGCTGTCTACCTCCACATCTTTGTTCCACTTTTCTCCAGTGGCCATTCCTCCATACGCTCCTTGTGCTCCTTTTCCTCTCCTGTTTTCCCTTCCTTTTCTCCTCTGCCATGTTTTATTGTTCAGTTTTCTTGTCCTCTGGTTTCTCCGCCTCTTTTCTTTATCCTGCTTCTGCTCATGCTCCTCTTGCTCTTGCTCCTTCTGCCACTCTTGCTCTACCTCCTTCTCCTCCTTTGTTTTCATCTTCCTTTTTCTTGTCCCTGAATACTATATTCTACTCATATTCCCCTCTCCTCACTTTACTTGTAATTTCTTTTGACTTCAACATTGAAAGTAACTTCTTTTCTTCACAAATGAGATTTCTTATCATTTTAATTCTGAATGTCCTGTACCGCTCCTAACTGCTCGTGAGTCTAAATCCTTAACCTTTTGTAACCGCTTGCATTTCACACCTGGCATTGCAAGGGAATTAACTCTGGCAAGAAGCTCTCTAGCATTGAAAGAAATTGATCCACCACTCCTGCATTGTTAGTGCGTCTCTGTGAATTTTTAAACAGATTTTGATACATTTGTTGTTTCTACTGATTTATGAGGGTTTTTTGCTCATTTTTTGGTGGTTGTTCCCAATTGCTAAAATGGCAGACAGTAGTACAGGCAGTGACTCGTTTTTATTGAAATGGTTCGATCTAGAAACATTGGACTTGGAGACTCTGATCAGAGTGATGTAACAGTTTTCCATGTCCACACAAGTGATTTATCAGACTTCCATGAGCAAATTATTTTGACTTTGTCAATGGATGCTGATTTCAGCATCGCCGAACGGTCAGACACTGTCGAGGAGTTTGCTAACAATCCTTTTGAAGAAGCAGTTGGTCCACGAGTAAGAGACAGACTTGATGCAGAACCACGAGCATATTTTCTATAACTCTTTCCAGAGGAAATGTTCATAATGATCCATGACGAGACTGTATGCGAGGCAGAATGGCAAGGGAACATTCGAAACCTCCATGGAGGAGATGAAAGCTTTTCTGGGCATTGTTTCTGATGGGTGTCATTCATGAAGCATGGTGCTGTGTGGCCAGAGTGTGGCATGGCTCGAACAGGCAGGGAGTGTAGAGACGGTACTTGTCTCTCTCCCTTCACTCCCTCCAAGGAATCAGCAGACAAGAAGACATGGCATCACATTTCTCCATCTTTATTCATGTACATGGCTACTGCCTGCTGGGATGACCTCTCTGTGGTCTCTCTGGGTCTCCGTCCTGCTCTGGTTTTAATATCCTCTGCACGGATTTCCGTGAGAGAAGACGGCATTTCTAACTTAAAGCTGGGACCTGTGGTTCTCAGTGAAGGCAAGATTGTGCTGACATAACAGGTTCTAACAACTATTTGAGTCATAAATCAACAGTCCCATATGACAAACTTCACTCCATTGGAAAGTGTTTAAGTCAAAGTACATTCTGCGCCAATGAATGAATTCCAAAAGTGATTTGTGTATAAATGAATGGCCAGTGAAATATTTACGGTGCCAATTAAATCAGGACTTATTCATCGTTTTCTTTTAATATTATCGTTTACGACTCATGGAGTGCAGATTGCCATATATGAGATAATTGATAAGGATAAACACTAGGTTTATCCCAGGTTTACTGGAGGTCCTACAGACTTTATCTGTCTGTCTGTGTGTGTGTGTGTGTGTCTGTCCCGACTCCACGGCTTATATCTCAAAAACTACTGGACGGATTTCCTTGAGATTTTGCACACTAACTGGAAGTTAGGTCCGATTGAATGTATCAAATTTTCAGAATCGAGGCTTGAAGAGAAAGTGGTTTTTTAAGGTCGTATTCTCGAAATTACCGGTCTAAAAATTATTGAAATGACATTTGACGGCAAAGCCAAATTTGACGTCATTAATAGCATGACGTCATTTGCATGTACGATCTGAAATTCAGTCCCACTTAGAAGCTGATATATATATCTCAAAAACTGCCTCACTCAAAGGTCAATTGACGGAATAGCGGACGGAAATGCTTAGTCGAATCGAAATCGAGTCAAACAGAGTTATCTTTTCCGTTTCCGCGTGTCTTTCGACGCTAGCAAGAGTAGAAATCTGCAACATTCGGCGGCTTGCAATTTCCTCTCTCTCTCTCTCTCTCTCTCTCTCTCTCTCTCTCTCTCTCTCTCTCTCTCTCCTCTCTCTCTCTCTCTCTCTCTCTCTCCTCTCTCTCTCTCTCTCTCTCTCTCTCTCTCTCTCTCTCTCTCTCTCTCTCTCTCTCTCTCTCCCACCCACCCTCTTACTCTCATTCTCTCTTCCCTTCCTCCCCTTTTCCCAGCTTCCCCCCCCCCCCCTCTCTCTCTCACTCTCTCTCTCTCTCTCTCTCTCTCTCTCTCTCTCTCTGTCTCTCTCTCTCTCTCTCTCTCTCTCTCTCTCTCTCTGTCTCTCTCTCTCTCTCTCTCTCTCTCTCTCTCTCTCTCTCTCTCTCTCTCCCACCCACCCTCTTACTCTCATTCTCTCTTCCCTTCCTCCCCTTTTCCCAGCTCCCCTCCCCCCCTCTCTCTCTCACTCTCTCTCTGTCTCTGTCTCTCTCTCTCTCTCTCTCTCTCTCTGTCTCTCTCTCTCTGTCTCTCTCTGTCTCTCTCTCTCTCTCTCTCTGTCTCTCTCTCTCTGTCTCTCTCTCTCTCTCTCTCTCTCTCTGTCTCTCTCTCTCTCTCTCTCTCTCTCTCTCTCTCTCTCTCTCTCTCTCTCTCTCTCTCTCTCTCTCTCTTACCACATTTGAATATTTTGCCTCAAGGGCTGAATGTAAGTAAGAAAGGCAATACTGCCTAATTCACTACCCTTGTAAAATAAAGTTCGTTCGTTCGTTCTGTCTGTCCTGACTTAAGCGCAACAACTTGGTACTGGTAGTCTGTTGGCTTGGCCTAATGGCAGTGAATCGATAATAAACTTGGCAGAAATAGACCTTAAGTATCCTAAAATGTACAAGACCACTCAAATTTCATGAACTATCATCCATTTTTATACAATTTACAGTGCAAAATATGAAGCGAGGGAGTTTACAGAAAAGAACGTTATAATTCCTTTACAAACACGTAGTAACGTCAGTTGCCAAATGAATGGCTCAGATGGTAAAGCGTTGGACAATTGTAACGTTAGGTCATGCGTGAACGGATTCGAATCCGCGCTGAAACTTTTTTCGAACCCGACTTGTTTTTTGTGTTTTTGTGTGTGTTTTTGCCCCCCTCTTTTCTCGAGAGATTGCGGGTTTGAACCCAATTTTTTGTGTGTGCCAAAACCTGGAGGTTCAGCGCCAGCGGTTTTTGTATTCAATATTACAAACAGTACATGGTACATTAGATGAATAAACTGTAAAATTCTATGGGCTCTCAAGCACTGCAATAGAAGTTGAAGACAAGGATAGTGCCAGATGAGAGAGTGAGTTTGTGTGAACAACATATATCTCTAAAGCAGCAACAGAGTGTGAGAGAAACATGCCTTCTCACGTATCTCTGCAGTTACAATCCAAGCACACAAGGATGGCAACAGATAAGAGATAGTGCGTTGAACTACAGATATCTGGACAGGTCTCTATATCCTATTCTCACCCTCCTACATTCAGCTGCCAAATTACTGCTGCTATTGAAGCAAGCAATGTGAGCTGAGACAGCCAGCGATTGCCGATGTGATGTCGAGGAATTGTTACGAAATCATCACAAATTGCACTGTTAATATATATTATAGAATTGGGTATGTGTGTAAATTTCCAATAATTTACCTGTAATTATGCTAATTACATGCAAATTAAGCAAAGAAAAGTGTCCAAAACATGTTATACTTGATCTTAGAATGACCAACATTATTACTTTTTGACTACGCACAAAATATTTCTTACAGATCCATACGATATTATAAAAGTAGAATTTTTTTTAAACCAACCAACCATGTTTTGTGTCATTTTCTCTAAAATCTTACTATACAGGACTGGGGCTTGTAGTTGTGAAATTCCTTATAGGACATTAAGAGTTTAACTGCAAATTGTTTTTCGACATATAATTGCATAGAGTTAATGATGTAGTCAACAGGGATGGGTAGGTGGGTGGAGGTAGCTGTTGGTTGTTATTTGGGGGTTTGTGGGGATAGGGGTGGGGTGGGGTGGAGCTGAGTGTTGTGTTTCATATGTGTAAATGTAAATGGTACTGTGGTTTATTCAGGCCTATAAGAGCCTGTCTGAGATCTCAACTTGAGAGTCAGTCTTAGAGGCTAGTATGAAGACACTACAGGGCATCTCTTTGTTGCAGGACCCCCTGTGGGTTGGGGGTCAGAATAGACCCACATGCCTTTCTACGAAATTCATAAGAGGTGAATATCTAGGGACGTCATGACTTGATTTGCATTTACTCTGAACTATTCTAATGATTTTCATGCTCAATTGCCTTACATAGCCTACAAAGGCTGGTAGACCATAAAGCTCCATCCATCCATTCATCCATCCATCCCATCCCATCCCATCCATCCCATCCATCCATCCATCCATTCATCCATCCATCCCATCCCATCCATCCCATCCATCCATCCATCCATCCATCCTTGTTGCAGGGCCGGGAGAGACTTGCAGGCCGACTGCCAGTCTTCCACACCCTTCCCCTCAACTCCAACTTCTGCCACCAGGACTTCATTCACTTCCTGTGTGAGACAGGTCAGGACAGCTTCCCTCCTGCCCAACATTTTCATTCAGCCACTGCAGACGAGGTTATGTCTGACAGATTGCTCTCGGAAATTTCTAGGGACGAAATATGGATTGCAAAAAAAAACTTTGTTTTCTTTCTCTGCACCTGGTCAACACAAACACTGCTGGAAATCTATAACTTGTAAAATGTTGGCAGGGTGTCTAGTTCTGTATGAGGAACTTGTTCATTCCAACATTTGATAAGGCCAAAAGAAGAAGAAAAAAAGATGTGGTTATGCTAACATGGCAAAAAAAGTTGGGACAGTTTGTTGGCTTGAACTTCCTTTAAAATGATTATTTTACTAGAAGAGGTCATATTGACTATAAATCGCAATTTCTCTTTTGCTGGAAAAATATATTAATAAAAATAAATACTTATATAGCGGAATCTGTTAGTGCTCATAGGGCAGCAGAGAAAATAGGACAGCACACAATTTGTTGATTACTGTCAATTTCGTCCTCTTTTTATTCATTTTTTGACTCACATGCGAAGCAAAAGTGAGTCTATGTACTGAGCCGTGTCGTCCGTCCGTCCGGGCGTCCGTCCGGGCGGGCGTCCGTCCGTAAAAAACTTAAACGTTGGATTTTTCTCGGAGACTATTAAGTCTATCAACACCAAATGTGGCATGATGGTGTATGATGACAAGGCCTCAAAAAATATACATAGTGACTTGACCTTGCTTCAAGGTCAAGGTCACAGGAGCCATAAATGTGGTCTCAAAAACAGTCATTTTTCACATTTTCCCAATTTTCTCCCACGTTATTGAGAATGGCGACCTCAGCTACAAGTGGTATATAGGTCAAAGCAAGCCCTATCTATTGATACCAGTTTGGTTGACCTTGCTTCAAGGTCAAGGTCACAGGAGCTCTTCAAAGTTGGATCGTATACATATTTTGAAGTGACCTTGACCCTGAACTATGGCAGATAACTGTTTCAAACTTAATAATTATGTGGGGCACATGTTATACTTTCATCATGAGACACATTTGGTCACATATCATCAAGGTCAAGGTCACTTTGACCCTTATGAAATGTGACCAAAATGGGGTAGTGAACCACTAAAAGTGACTATATCTCATGGTAGAAAGTGCCAATAAGCACCATTGTGCTTCCTATGTCTTGAATTAACAGCTTTGTGTTGCATGACCTTGGATGACCTTGTTCCCCATTCTTTTTGAGCATGATATTAAAAAGTTTAGGGTCAGTAGAAAAAAGGGGTCGGTCAGGTTACTGTAACCACACCTTATTTGTGTGTGCCTAACATCCAGCGAAGAATTAGGTATATGCTTTGGGGGTTTTGTGCATCCACTCTCAGCAAATTCCTTGATAGAGTTTATTTGTTAAAAATGGTCAATGCAAACAGGCTGCCTGGTGCCAGTGGGAGGCAAGGACGGAGGGCTGGCACCCATTGTGTTGCTGGAAGACCTGGAGACTGTCAGTCTGGCAGAGCTACTTGGAAACCTGCTTCACCCCCTGGAGCATCGTGGACCCCAGGCCACAGTCACTGTCACAGGTAAGCAGGCCTTGTGGAGCATCGTGGACCCCAGGCCACAGTCACTGTCACAGGTAAGCAGGCCTTGTGGAGCATCGTGGATCCCAGGCCACAGTCACTGTCACAGGTAAGCAGGCCTTGTGGAGCATCGTGGACCCCAGGCCACAGTCACTGTCACAGGTAAGCAGGCCTTGTGGAGCATCGGGGACCCCAGGCCACAGTCACTGTCACAGGTAAGCAGGCCTTGTGGAGCATCGTGGATCCCAGGCCACAGTCACTGTCACAGGTAAGCAGGCCTTGTGGAGCATCGTGGACCCCAGGCCACAGTCACTGTCACAGGTAAGCAGGCCTTGTGGAGCATCGTGGACCCCAGGCCACAGTCACTGTCACAGGTAAGCAGGCCTTGTGGAGCATCGTGGACCCCAGGCCACAGTCACTGTCACAGGTAAGCAGGCCTTGTGGAGCATCGTGGACCCCAGGCCACAGTCACTGTCACAGGTAAGCAGGCCTTGTGGAGCATCGTGGACCCCAGGCCACAGTCACTGTCACAGGTAAGCAGGCCTTGTGGAGCATCGTGGATCCCAGGCCACAGTCACTGTCACAGGTAAGCAGGCCTTGTGGAGCATCGGGGACCCCAGGCCACAGTCACTGTCACAGGTAAGCAGGCCTTGTGGAGCATCGTGGACCCCAGGCCACAGTCACTGTCACAGGTAAGCAGGCCTTGTGGAGCATCGTGGATGGTGGATGCAGACATTTCCAAAATCAAGATTTTTTTTTGCCTCAGCTGTTAGAACTAGTGGTCTGAAGCTTTGCCCAGCAGCCAATGGTTCCAGCTAGTGAAGGGGCTGTGATGGTTCTGGCCATATGCCACACTTGGCATGGGATGGACACCCGAAAACCTGTTTCAGTCGTCGTGATCATCTGATGGATCTTTGATCAGCTTGCATGTACTCTCCACCAGAAACATATGTAACCGAGTGGGGGACGAAATATGGAAATAGGGACAGGTAGAAAAGGGGATAGGTTCGATATGTTTGAAAACAAATAGGAATGGGGTTTCACAGTATAAAAATTTATTCTGATACTAACCAGTAATACAAAAGCTCGATGGCAGACTAAAATAAACTAAGACAACACATTAGTCAGGGTATCATAACCATAAAAACTAAAATGGGAAAATTAAACATCAATGCCAGCATCAAATAATGGAATAGTCCAGACAGTATATAGCATTGACAGTTTGACTTGTGACATCAGAAAAAGGAGGGGGAAAGGGCCGAAAGAGAAATGGTAATGACTTTGTGGCCAAACTAACTGGGATGATAATGCTAACTCCATATGGCAACCGTGAATGGGTCACCAGTATGCCATTTGAATACAGCCTGATAACTCTAAATTCCACCTGACAATCAAGCCAACTAGTAGCTTATCCATGGAGAATAACATATACAAATTAGCAACCAATAGCCATGAATCTCATCCTATCATGTCGATTCGTGTACAGGAGCAACTTATGTTGCAGAATCCTCTGACCCATCATTAGGTGACCAAGCACATGTATCTCCAAATACATCTCCAACCAAGGCTTACACTCTGATACAATTATCTGGTTACTGGCAGTGATGGCCACTAACATCACAGCAACAGACTGTCAGATCCAACTTCCCAAATAGTCATAGTACAGAACTATCCTGACTACATGGAAAACATAACCTTATCATAAAGTCTCTGGTCCCCAACTCTGGACAATCCCACAATCCAAACGCTAGTCACGGGATGGGATGTTATTCTCATTACTTTACACAGCAATTTGGATGGTGGGTGTTTAGGGAGGGAAGGCAAGGGAAAAAGGGGGGTGGGGTGGGTGTTTAGGGAGGGAAGGCAAGGGAAAAAGGGTGGTGGGTGTTTAGGGAGGGAAGGCAAGGGAAAAAGGAGGGTGGGGTGGGTGTTTAGGGAGGGAAGGCAAGGGAAAAAGGAGGGTGGGGTGAGTGTTTAGGGAGGGAAGGCAAGGGGAAAGGGGGGGTGGGGTGAGTGTTTAGGGAGGGAAGGCAAGGGGAAAAGGGGGGTGGGGTGAGTGTTTAGGGAGGGAAGGCAAGGGGAAAAGGGGGGTGGGTGTGATCCCAGAATGCGGGGGCACAATTCAGACAATCAACATAAATCATTGCAAAATGAAATAGCAAAACATTCTCTAAGTCCATAAGTCCACAAGAGATTGAAACAGAGAAAAGTTGCACAGAAATCCTTCATTATTTATAAAAGAACAATGTAAGAGGGTGTGAAGAACATTTGTAGCAAGGGATTCCCTCAATTACCAGTAACTTTCAATAGAACAATGAAAGCTGGTTCTAACAGAACTGGACCCTAACTGCCAACTAAGAAAGCAACTAGAAAATAATATTTCACACCAGTTGGGAAAGGAAACCTCTCTTCTCTTCCTCTGACTCAAAATCAGTTACAGGGTGGCTGACAGATAACTTAACAATCTCCCGGTCAGCCTCATCATTAATTGCAATAATCACTAGAAAATTACAAACCAAATGATTTTCCAACATACCTTGTTCACATGGTCAGTTGAATGCTTGGAGAAGAACGTCAGAAAGGAAGAGTGCCTTGATTGCACCTGACAATTATTACAATTGGCCATTGGAGACAGAAGGGGCTCCCAGATGCTGAGATCCCAGAATCCCAGCACAGTTGGGACCACACTGCCAATCGAGCTGTCGCGAACAAGCTCAGACTTCGTCTTAACCAGCATTGTTTGGTTTGTCTGGGCTTGACCGCACAACCCAACAGCAGTTTCTGGCTACACACCATTCCCGCAACTTCTCTCGGCACTCTCCTAGATGACAAGTTGCTCAGGATCGCTGTCTTTCTCCGCCTTGGCCAGTTGATGCAGCAAGACGATCGACATCTACGGCTTGCACCGGCTTTCATGCCACTACAGTGCTGGGAGATTCCCACACCACGCCGCCCTCAACGACATCATCAAATGGTCGCTTGACTCTGCAGGCCTATATTCCATTTTGGAACCGGTTGGCCTCGACAGAGGAGACGGGCGGCGCCCCGACGGCGTGACTGTATTCCCATTCAAGAACCGCATGTCACTTGTTTGGGATGCCACCTGCTCTGACTCTTTTGCGCCGTCTTCAATGACAGACTCTGCCATGGACCCAGGCCATGCCTGCAGGTCTGCCGAAGGGTTGAAAAGGAGGAAATACGCCTCTATCACAGAGCGGTACCACTTCATCCCGTTCGCTGTCGAAACAACTGGAGTGGTCGGACCGGCAGCAACGGAACATATCCAAGAGATCGGCCAGCGGATTGCACTGTTGACAGATGACCCACGCCAGATACACTTCCTGTTTCAGAGAATCTTGCTGGCAATCGCGAGGGGCAACGCGTTCGCAATCACCTCGTCGGCCAAGTGTGAGGCTGCCCGTGACCCAAAGCCGAGGTGTTTCCCTAGTCTCTGACCCTGGCGGTTGTGGTCATGCTCATCCCTCTCAAGTTGGGCTTGCAGGAAAATAGATGTAGATGTAGCTTTTCATAGATATATTCTCAATGTTATCCACACTTGCCATAGAGAACTGCTGGCCCCATTCTAGACATCGACGCCCGTGTATGAAGAAAATACTTTCATACTGCATACTCATACAGCGTCTCGTGGCCGGCGGCACATGGTGACTTATAAAAGATTTCCTGTGGCTGTGGAGTGCAGTTGAGTCTAATGCACTGTGGCTGTGTTTCGATGACCATCATTTGCTATGTGCATTCAAACAGTGATTAAAGGATTGGTGATTAAAAAAAATAAAAGAAAGACTGTACAAATAAACGTGTGTTTACATGTTAAAAAAAATATTACAGTTTACAACAAAAAGAAAGATCACAATCACTTCTATTAACATCTGCTACTCATGCTAGAACAAAATTGACACTAAAAGTTCAAAACTGGTGATGGGTTACTCTGCTCAAAAGTGCACCTTGTCACACATAGATAAGGAAGCATCAGTCAGAGAAATGCTTAGAGAATAATCACTAAATTTGGGAGTACATTTTTTCTGTTTAGTTATCTTTATACAAGTACAAATAGCAAAATTGTGGTAGACATTCACCTTTCTCGCACATTAGTTGTGTGAATTCTTTTGAAGGAAAATCATGCAAACCATTGGTTTGTTTAACATACAGAGCCGAAACCCTGCGTGGGACAGACAGGAAAAATGTCGGACCACAGGCAGGGACTGAACCCGTGACCTTTCGGTTAGCACCTGAAATGCTCTACCAGCTGAGCTAGCATGGTCTGCGTTGTCTTCTCCTGTCTACACTGCCCTGTATCAGCGGCTGCTGTCTCGGTCTTACATGCCCGGATGACAGGAATCCCAATATTTAGTTTTGCTAGTCTTTCCCAGCTGTCATAGGTCTTTCCCTAGTCACCCAGTATATCCTGTTAGTTGTGTGAATTCTTTTGAAGGAAAATCATGCAAACCATTGGTTTGAATAGAAGCAAAGTTAGAATGTGTGTTGCCAGCAACAATAGGGATTATTGTCATGCATGCAATGCTGTGCCCCAAGACTGGTTCTGTTACCCATTGCAGGAAGTCTGGGCAATAAAGAGAGCCACTACTTCAGTGAGAGTTTCTACCTCATTGGCACCATGAACAAAACTCGGTAAGTGACTGATTGACAGGTTTTTGGATTTGCCATGGCATGTAGTGTTTTGGATGACTGGTTTAGTCCTGAAGATTATCTATAAGTGTAACAACATTATCATGGGAAGCATGTACACTTGTCCTCCCACAGACACACACACACACAGATGCATGCACACACACACACACACACACACACACACACACACACACACACACACACACACACACACACACACACACATGCACACACAAACATAAGCATATGCAGACACCTACACATGCACACACATGCACTCATACACACACAGAAAAACACAAGCAAAGTAATGATATTGTGAACTTCTTCTTAGGAATGACATTTTATGTCAATTATGAAGGTAGTAGGACCCAGTAACCATATTATTTTGTCAGGTGAATTTTTTTATTTTAAATTTCTCACCCAATAGACTGTACTCTTAAGTTTTGTCTACCTGTGAAGTGTTTCCATAAATTGTGCTAATTATGGCTGCAAATGCACCCTTTTTTTTTTTTTAAGCATACCAGAAGAGAAGTTTATGATAGAAACTTTTAATTTTGCACAGAAGCACAGTACATAGGGTAGCATGTCCTGACCAAAATAAAGACAGCTACTCTGACTATATCATTTTAACACAATTTCATACCTGAAGTTATGTGAATTAAGTTACCAATGACATATTCAAGATCCTGTAACTTTGCCATAGAGGAAGATGCACTTTGATTACGGGTCATCCCATGAAGCAGACTGCATGAACCAAATAGAAATATGCCGAGTTTCAAGGAAGTCAAACTTCATAGCACAGAGATATGATGTCTGAAATCTAACACATAGCGGTGAAAACCTGGAAACGGAGTAAATTGCATATTAAGTTCTCATGCCTCATCTTTTATGACAGCTGACAGTCGGTGTCTTCCTCCCACTATTTTACTATAAAGTACCTATTACCCTCAGAAACAAAGCATACAGTCATGGTGTCTTCCTCCCACTATTTTACTATAAAGTCCCTATTTCCCTCAGAAACAAAGCATACAGTCATGGTGTCTTCCTCCCACTATTTTACTATAAAGTACCTATTTCCCTCAGAAACAAAGCATACAGTCATGGTGTCTTCCTCCCACTATTTTACTATAAAGTACCTATTACCCTCAGAAACAAAGCATACAGTCATGGTGTCTTCCTCCCACTATTTTACTATAAAGTACCTATTTCCCTCAGAAACAAAGCATACAGTCATGGTGTCTTCCTCCCACTATTTTACTATAAAGTACCTATTACCCTCAGAAACAAAGCATACAGTCATATTCTACATTAATTTACTACAAAGTGATATAAAAAAAACATTTTTGATTCTATATAACAAAAATTGCCTTTTTTAAAATTGGGTACTACCACCTTAATAATGCAGTTATAATTCAATGTCCGTGTTTGTGACATCGTTATCAAGGAATGACATAAATGGAGTTGCTGCCTTGCAAATTTGCAGTCAAGATCTTGGTCCATGCAGTATCCCTAGCCGTAAGCCACCTTCAGTAGACATTTCACTTCTGCACAAAGTGCCTTCTGTTTTATATGAGACAGCTATTTGTACACCGTTTGTTAAACCTGCAGCATAAGAGTTTTCCCGTGAAAACTGGAGATGGAGTGTAGATAAAGATTATATGGAGGAGAGGTTGTTATCAGTGATTTCCGGTCCAAAGCTCACTGGAGGGAACCCCTGAGTGTAGGATTCCTGCAAAGCATACAGAGTACTACATACAGCTGCTGCCGTTGGACACTCCTCACATCAACTGGAGCCCATGGTCATAGTGCTCTCAGGGCCTGGGCCAGTTTGCTAGACCACGAGTGACCCCAAGCCAAGTGAGACACAACATGTTAGACATGTGAAAAACAGTTATTTTTATTTGAAGTGGAATCTTAACTGAAGTTGGTACATCAAGGTACTATGAAGAATGATGGCTTCAGGACCATGTCAAAAGATGGAAACAGAAGAAAACTTTTTTTAAAAAGTGGAATAGTACCCTCAAGTAGCCATTACAAATAGCAGCTTCCCCTGCATATTATTTAAGACTGGAGAGAGAAATGGAGTTGGTTAAAGCCATAGATAGCACAGGCACCTTTTCTCTTCAGCTCCACGGGGCTGGACCTGGGTATCCAGCAGCGACTGCGGTGGGTGCACTTGCGACTGGACGTGGAGCCCATGCGCAACCTGCTTGCACGCCACTTCATGCGGCGCATCCTGCATGTCAGTGAGGGAGTGATGCCTGCGCTGGATGCGGAGGTGTTCAGGGCTGCTGAGTGGGTCATCTCCATCTGCCATCGTCTCAACATCTGCCTGGCCAAGTTGGAACAGCCTGACCTTGCCTTTGGTCCAGCACTCTTCCTTTCCTGCCCCCTACAGCCTGGCAACACTTCGGCTGTGCTGAAGTAAGTCCTGAATAATGTAGGGGGTGGGGGGATTGTGTGTGTGTGTGTGTGTGCATGCGCGCGCGTGCGCGCATGCATTTATTTCTCCTTATCACTTTCCTTGTCCCTATATACATGTATCTTTCTTCATCAGATCTTTTACAGAACAATTCTTTTCTGAGCAGTCCATCCAGGAAGGCCACATTTTTCAGGCACTTTTTTAAAATAATCACAAATGCTACAGATAGTGAAACATCATATGAAGTCAGGACTTAAGGGGAGACATCACTATAAAAACGGTCAAAATGTCACCTTTTGGTGATTTTGACTTATGAGCATTTTTGAGTTGTTTCAACCCTCTGCAATGTAATTCCAATAGTCTCTCTACTTAAAACATGCTAGAAAACATGTAAAAATGCGAAGAAAGAACCTTACCCCTTTGAGAATGTTTGCCGGCACTATTGGAAATACATAGAAGATGGGAAAAGCAAGTTTTCCCAAGGTTTCTTTTTTCATGTTTTCTCTTAAACTACTTTTTGTGAACTTGAAATTATGCAGAACATATTCAGAGCAATGTAGAAATCTGAAAATTTCAGGGTGTGTTCTTTATGCATGTGCAACATTTTGTCACATGGGTTTGTGAAATGAGCCCCTAGGTATGCAGCTATACACTAAACAAGTTTTTAAACTGGAGATTCTTTTGAGTAAATAAACTAAGTAAGTATCCTTTTCGAAAGTATTTGGAATTTTCCCCAAAGGATGTGACAAGTTTTATATATTGAAATGACAAATCTAAGGAAACCAAAATTTTAGTTTTGCTATATATAGATTCTGAGCTGTACATTTTTTGAAAAGATAGAAAATTACGTGTTTTTTAAATAATCAACAGATGACCATTTTTTTCCATTGAGCAAAATGTGCCTGTACTTTGACCTACAGATGGGTGCAGGAACTGTGGAATGACCATGTAGCACCAGTGGTCAGTCTGGCAGTCAGAAGAGGGGCAGGTGATGTCCAACCAGAGGGTCAGCAGAAGGTTGCCTCCACTGCTCTCTTTGTCCTCATCCAGCGAGCCATCTCCACCTGCTGTCCTCTCACTGGTCCAGGTAGGATCCACTGCTCCAGGAATGCCAGCGTCACACTCCATCTCAGGGCAGACATACACGTGTCTTTGCACCTAGCTTGTGTACTGACCTGGTTCTTGGTGTCTTTGTGCTGGTTGTGCTTAGAAAAAGGAAACACAACTACCTGTGTCTGTAAGTGATTGTGTTTACAGGAAATGAGCAGAACCTTTGTGTCATTTGGTATGTGTTCAGTGAAGAAGCAGTACCTTTGTGGAAATGGACACACTTACATAGCAGGAGCCATACATGGACATATTTATGGACTTGCATCAATGGAAGTTGACTACTGTGTAAATAGATATACATGGTTACATACAGAAATGAAGCAGTACTTGTGCTTAAATGGATTTACCTACAGAGGAATAGCAGTAGTTGTATGTAAATTGATTTGCTTGCGGGACTGGAGCAGTACTGTATGTAAATGGATTTGCTTACAGAGAAGGAGCAGTACTGTATGTAAATGGATTTGCTTACCGAGAAGGAGTACTGTATGTAAATGGATTTGCTTACAGAGAAGGAGCAGTACTGTATGTAAATGGATTTGCTTACAGAGAAGGAGCAGTACTGTAAGTAAATGGATTTGCTTACAGAGAAGGAGGAGTACTGTATGTAAATGGATTTGCTTACAGAGAAGGAGCAGTATTGTATGTAAATGGATTTGCTTACAGAGAAGGAGCAGTATTGTATGTAAATGGATTTGCTTACAGAGAAGGAGCAGTATTGTATGTAAATGGATTTGCTTACAGAGAAGGAGCAGTACTGTATGTAAATGGATTTGCTTACAGAGAAGGAGCAGTACTGTATGTAAATGGATTTGCTTACAGAGAAGGAGGAGCACTGTATGTAAATGGATTTGCTTACAGAGAAGGAGCAGTATTGTATGTAAATGGATTTGCTTACAGAGAAGGAGCAGTACTGTATGTAAATGGATTTGCTTACAGAGAAGGAGCAGTATTGTATGTAAATGGATTTGCTTACAGAGAAGGAGCAGTATTGTATGTAAATGGATTTGCTTACAGAGAAGGAGCAGTACTGTATGTAAATGGATTTGCTTACAGAGAAGGAGGAGCACTGTATGTAAATGGATTTGCTTACAGAGAAGGAGGAGCACTGTATGTAAATGGATTTGCTTACAGAGAAGGAGCAGTACTGTATGTAAATGGATTTGCTTACAGAGAAGGAGCAGTACTGTATGTAAATGGATTTGCTTACAGAGAAGGAGCAGTACTGTATGTAAATGGATTTGCTTACAGAGAAGGAGCAGTACTGTATGTAAATGGATTTGCTTACAGAGAAGGAGCAGTATTGTATGTAAATGGATTTGCTTACAGAGAAGGAGCAGTACTGTATGTAAATGGATTTGCTTACAGAGAAGGAGTACTGTATGTAAATGGATTTGCTTACAGAGAAGGAGCAGTACTGTATGTAAATGGATTTGCTTACAGAGAAGGAGCAGTATTGTATGTAAATGGATTTGCTTACAGAGAAGGAGCAGTACTGTATGTAAATGGATTTGCTTACAGAGAAGGAGCAGTACTGTATGTAAATGGATTTGCTTACAGAGAAGGAGCAGTATTGTATGTAAATGGATTTGCTTACAGAGAAGGAGCAGTACTGTATGTAAATGGATTTGCTTACAGAGAAGGAGCAGTACTGTATGTAAATGGATTTGCTTACAGAGAAGGAGCAGTATTGTATGTAAATGGATTTGCTTACAGAGAAGGAGCAGTACTGTATGTAAATGGATTTGCTTACAGAGAAGGAGCAGTACCTGTGTGGACTGACTGGCAGCAATGAACTGCAGCTGCCTGTGAAGGGAAGCAGGGGAGGCAACCACACCCGCACCCCTCCCACCACCACCGCCACCAGCCACCGGGCTCCCAGCCCTGCAGCCAACAGCAGGCATCGACCTGAGTTTGCTTTTCCCAGTGCCAAGGGCAGGGACAGGCCTAGGTAAGGCTTGACTTGGCTGTTCAATGCATATAGTGGAGGGATGGGAGGCTGTATGGTAGCTTGAAAGGATGGCTGCTGTATATTGTCTGTTCCTCTTGGTTAGTTTACATATTCCACTGCCCCTTTGTGAATGTTTCTCTACCCCTGCCAATCTCAGTCAAGTCAGTGTACATGTATGTGAGTCTATGTGTGTATAAGTATGTGAGTATATGGACGTGTGTGAGTGTGTGTGAATAATCAGGACAAGAAAGAAAAATGGACGCACACATGCGCGTGCGCACACACACACACACACACACACACACACACAAACACACGCACACATGGAAGCACAACCTCTCTTCCATCAGTTTTATTTTGTTCATACAGGTTTCATATACTGATCAGTGTCCTCTACACACATTAGCATACACCCATCCTTCTGCTGCATCCTGCATTCAAAGCAGCCAAGCATCCAACTCCAGTACAATGATCATGCTTTGCAGAGTGGAAAACCTTGGCTCCTCTCTGAGCTGGAACAACAGCATCAAGCGCCGAAGTCTGTCGGAGTCCAGCATGGCTCGCACAGAGGAAATGGCGGATGTGGGGGCCAGTGTGGGGGAGGAGGCCAAGCCCCCAGAGCAGTCCAAGGTGCTCAAGTTGGAGGCTCAGTCCCCTGCCTC
Organism: Theodoxus fluviatilis; assembly: GCA_034096865.1. Classification (NCBI taxonomy): domain Eukaryota; kingdom Metazoa; phylum Mollusca; class Gastropoda; order Cycloneritida; family Neritidae; genus Theodoxus; species Theodoxus fluviatilis. The sequence continues at coordinate 168,103 of JAWQFJ010002609.1, forward strand.
CCACAGGGCTGCCTCTTCACGCTCATCGCGCAGCTCCCTTGGGGCGCTCACTGACAGGCTCTCGGCACCTATGACGGGGCTGAAGTCGCATAGCTCGGAGAACATTTCCCAGTCTGGCCTGAACTCCTCCAGGTTCAGGCTTCCATCCACTCCTTTCTCTTTCTCCTTTGCCACTCCCACATCAGGTCTCAGTTCCTTCAAGACTCTGCAGGTGCCCATGGTCAGATCTGTGACTGCCCGGTCTATCAGTCCACAGGGATTCTCTGTGACCAAGCAAAATGGCTCAGTGCCCAAGAAAAGCTGAATCTCCTCAATGATCCTGCCATATTTGTTTGCCATAGCTGCTGCCTGGTGTGATGATGTCTGCAAGTATTGTTCACATTCTCTTGTGTGAGCTGCTACGCAGGGTGCTGTCATGCAGCTGCCAACTGGAGCATGACTTTTATCTGGACTGATTGGTTTTCCCACCACTGTTTCACTAGATAAGGTGAACTGCCATTGTTGTGGGGTGTTCCAGAGTTGAGGTGTTTGTGGGAGACATGATGTGCTTCCATCTGTGATAATTTGTCTTCCCATCAAAGGCATTTTGTGTTTTTTACAAACATGCCTCCATCACCAACCAAATTTATTTATGTGGTTATCATCGAGGAGAAGATTTCCAGTGTTGATCAAGAAGAGATCAGATAGAATATATTTGTTTGAGGTTGCCGCTTGAAGACTTTCCAGTCTCCATTGTAGTTGAGAGAACAAATTCGAACTAAATGAATTTTGTGGTTTCTACTTTTATTTCATTCCTGGCCTCTTCTTTGCTTTCTTTTGTTTTTGTTACAACTTTGCATTGAGATTCTGCATGGAATATGCAGCAGTATGCTGTTTGTAGACAAAAGGAATTGCTGTCTGTGTCTCCTTGTTGTCAGAAAAAGAGTTGTGAATCCAGATTTTAGCAGTTAATCAGGAGGAGATAGCTTTATCCAAAAGTCTGCATGCTCTGTGGCACTGTAAGTCTATGAATTATGACTGGCCCCTTGGTGAAAAATTGTACTTGTCCTGGGTGTAGCTCAACAGTCTTGAAACAGATACATCAATATTCCTTGTTCTGAGCCTAGAAAAATCATTTCCACCACCCCACATCATTTGTAGATTTTCCACTGCAGTCTATTTTTCCACGAATGCTGTTCATGTCTGTTTCCTGACTCAAGCTAACCCTTGCAATAACCCAAGAATGAAAGATTGCTTTCAATGTCTAGGTCTTTGGACATTGGATAGGATGCTGGGTTTGAGTTTGGGATGTGTATTTGTCCTTGCATCACATGCCATGCCTGTTAGAGAGATCCAGCTCTTGCAGTCAGATATCAATATAGAAGATAATGGAATAAGGAGTGGCAACTTTATTTCTTGCATTTGGTGGCAGATGGCAGAAGTGACAGGCTCTGGAGCCTTGTATTTGGAGCTATACATGTACATACATTGTCTTGGTCATTGAACTTCACCGAGAATGTTAGATTGTTATATTGCTGAATGATTCTGTTTGCATCAGTCATGTTCAAGACTATCAGTGCAATCAGCATTTAGTTGATTTTTTCCCCTCCCCCCTTTTTTTCTCTCTTCATAGACAAGTTTGTTGAAATTTGAATGACATCTGATCACATGTCCTCTTGGTGTGTTTTTTACAAGCTTGACGAGCAGCTGTTCAGGGTGTTCAGTACTGAGAGTTTTGTTTTCCGAGTTGGAGTGTTCATGTTCATTCCTACAGCCATGTATCTGCTTCATTAAGTTATTTTCTCATATGTCATCCTTTAAAAAAAATGCTGTTTCATTCACTGACGACTGTGTCCAGGCACATGTGATAGAGGAGAAGACAGGTGGATAGTCTGTGTTAGAAGACTAAGCATGCTCAGGGAAAGGCAGTGGTGGGTGTGGATCATTGTATGTATCATGAGCGTGATTCTCATTCTGAGTAGAAGGCAATGGAAGAAGTGAGAGCTTTAGTCTAGTCGCATTATTTATCCTTGCACACACAGAGATATGAGTGAAAAACTGGCATTAACCATTTTCATCTATGAAATTGTTAGACAGGTGCTGATTATGTATTGTTGCTCATTAAAGATTCTTTGATTACTTGTTTTGACATTTTTTTATGCTGGCATGGAACAAATTTGAATTTACATGCAGCTGTTTATTTTTCCATTTCTGAACTTAATAGAGATGCCTTTTTGAGATTTTTACTTAAGCTTGTCAACAAATTTTTTTACGTGGAAAAATCTACAAGTGAAATTTTGAGAAAAGTGTTTGTGCCGTCTGGAGCGGATATTTTTTGTACAGGACATATATTGGGCATGGGCATGTAGATGGTTGTGCTTTTTCTATGAAGTTAGTGAAACTTTTCCTCAGTGAGGGGTAGATCAAGTCTTGCTGTGGTGGATGTAGCCATTGTTTACCTCTGCTTTACGCTTGGGTTGTGTAGCAAAGACATTGTAACATATGAATGACTTTTCACTCAAAATGTTGAAGAGACAACTTGAATTGATAGCTTTGAACTGTTTGGGTTTATTCTCATTGGGTTGTGGTTGTCAAATGCAGAGAAAACTCACCATTTTGCAAAGGTAATGATTAGGGACTTGCAGACTTAGTTTTGAAAGTCATCTGAAGGATATTTCTAGACATGATTTACTTTTGTTTTCTTTAACCAAACGGATTAATGTTTCATGTGACGATTTTGGTTATTTTATTCATTACTTGCTATTGAGATATGTATTTTGTTTCATGTCATCTTTGATGAGGTTGTGTGGGATTCAGAATCTCAGTCTTCACTGATTACAACCACAGAGATACCCATGGGGAACTTCTTGTTATTTTTAACTATGATCTTTTGCTCATTTTCCCAGCAGTGTTGCCAGGAGTTTCTTGTAGCTGTTGCCTTTGTGGTGTTTGAGAAAATGTCAGGGCTTAGTATGAAAGTGCTCTGCCCACGTCTGAAGTAGGTCTTGTGGTTTCAGCAACTTGGATGCTGTCAAGGTCAACAAAACTGTCGCCTCCTTTGAGGCCAGCCTTTTCTGCCCCTTCAGTTGAGGAAGGTGAAAGTTACCAACACTTATAGAATATCGGTGCATTTTTGCCTTTGTTAATCTTAGTGGCTGGAAGTTTCTAGTCTTGCTTGTCAATTATCACACGTGGCATGCATGACACTTTCTTATTATTAAAGGAAAATTTTATTCAAGGTCTTTTTTAAAGACAGAAGGATTTGTGATTGAAATAGTCATTTTTTGGAAGATGGCCTATGTGATAGACATTGTTGTTGCTACTAGTTGTCAGTCATCAAGTTGTGCACACAACCATTTAGTGTCAGTTGCTCTTGACTCATCAGTTTCACCGAAACACACCTTTTTGAGAGGTGAGTATTTGTGTGGAACATGAAAGCCACTACGTCTAATGATTCAGTTTGTGGTGTTTAGTGGTATTTATAAAAAAAATATTGCTGCTTGCAATTTTTATTTGAGGAGTTCTGTTGCTATCATCAAGTTGAATGTATTCTTTCACTGCCTCACCATACATCTAACCTAGGACTTCATCATTTGTTGCATGCAATCACGTGAGAGTTTTAAGTTTGTTCTCATTTATGTCTCAGGATCTCTGTCCATCCATGTGTCATACAGCTATGTGATCAGAACACCAACTGTAATAATAAGATTTACTATTCAAGATTTATCATAGTTTTCATTAATATATGGACAGAAGAAAATGGAAAGAAAGTGTTTATAGTCAGAGATAACTGTTTATGGACTTTAATTTGTACAATCTTTGTTTTCAGTTTATGTGTAATCTTTAGGTGCTTGTTGTTTATGAGTGACTGCAATGAGCCATATACACATATGTTCACAAAGGTGATCTGTCTGTCGATGTACCCACAAAAAATGACCGTACTGCATTCTGAGGTTGAATCAAGGAAGTACACGATTATCTCCCCTAGTCCAGAGATGTTGCTGCAGTTTAGTCATGGGGCAGAAAGTGTGATGACAGAGGGATTGTCCTGATGGCTTTGCCATATTTGTTCCAATGTAAAGTTACTCTTATGGTGAAGTGAAGTTAGTGAAATATGTTCAATGCATGATATATGCTATTGTGTTCTGAGATTAGCGATGCCAAAATCATGTTTCAAATCCAGCATCTCTCTCTCTCTCTCTCTGTGTCTCTCTCTCTCTCTCTCTCTCTCTCTCTCTCTCTCTCTCTCTCTCTCTCTCTCTCTCTCTCTCTCTCTCTCTCTCTCTCTCTCTCTCTCTCTCTCTCTCTCTCTGTCTCTCTCTCTCTCTCTCTCTCTGTCTCTCTCTCTCTCTCTCTCTCTCTCTCTCTCTCTCTGTCTCTCTCTCTCTCTGTCTCTCTCTCTGTGTGTCTCTCTCTCTCTCTGTCTCTCTCTCTCTCTCTCTCTCTCTCTCTCTCTCTCTCTCTCTCTCTCTCTCTCTCTCTCTCTCTCTCTCTCTCTCTCTCTCTCTCTCTCTCTCTCTCTCTCTCTCTCTCTCTCTCTCTCTCTCTCTCTCTCTCTCTCTCTCTCTCTCTCTCTCTCTCTCTCTCTGTCTCTCTCTCTCTCTCTCTCTCTCTCTCTCTCTCTCTCTCTCTCTCTCTCTCTCTCTCTCTCTCTCTCTCTCTCTCTCTCTGTCTCTCTCTCTCTCTCTCTCTCCTCTCTCCAGTGCTAGAAAGCATGCTGAAGCTTGTCGTTGGAAAATGGATATGTTGCGTCACTGCTTGAACTCCTGGTTTGTTTTATGAACAAAGAATGGCAGTAGGTGGCTGCTACAAATGAGAAGTGTGTGTGCATGAGTGTACGTGTGTTTGCGTGTGTGTGCACAAGTGTACGTGTGTTTGCGTGTGTGTGCACAAGTGTGTGTGTGTGTGTGCGTGCGCTCACACATACTGCATGCACATTTATTTGCATATGCTTGTGTGCACTTGAGCATGCATGTATTCCTTGGCTATTCATCTGCCTCCCACTGCTATAATGATGGGACAAATACTGTCAGTATTCTCTGTGAATCTTACATGTGTTCTCCCATGCAGCTCTTCTTGCATGGAGTAGGCACTGTATGGCTGTTACTGAAGCTGTTCGGGCATTCTGTGCTTGTGCTTGCCTACTTTCTACTTATGTACCGTAAACCTCTTTATTTCTTTGAATTATTTTGACACCCTGTGCATTTGCGTTGAAGTTTTTACCTTTAATTTGTATGCACCTCAGTCCAGCCTTGTTTTTCAAAAACATTAGAGTGATGGGAGTTTTGATAAAAATGTTTTGAAATTAATATGGTGTTTTGTCCCTTATTTTGGATTTAAATTTCTCATGTTTGATTTTGTGTAATGGAATTAAATGTGTGCATTTATTAGTTATAAAACTTTGTGTATTCAATGTGTGTAAGACCTTATTGATTATTGACCAAGGGCTTATGGATTTTTGGCAGAGTTTTCACAGTTTTTGCCATATAAATTGTAATTAGTATTTAACACAATGAAGTGGCAATTTCTTGAAATAGAAATATGTTAGTTCTTCTTCTTCTTCTTCTTCTTCTTCTTCTTCTTCTTCTTCTTCTTCTTCTTCTTCTTCTTCTTCTTCTTCTTCTTCTTCTTCTTCTTCTTCTTCTTCTTCTTCTTCATTTCACTTTGAAAGCACTTTAGTGCAAATGATGATGCAGTGATACTGTTTGATTGTTCTGTCTCTAGCTAGGGAATCATGTCCATCATCATAGGAGGGTTGTGGAAATGGATTATGCTTTGCAAACATTTTGGATCTTTTTTCCATTCCTTTCTCAGATTTACAACATTTTAGGGTATTCCCTGTTCAGTGGCTCAGAATTTTTTGGTTTCAAATGCTGGCAAAGAAATGTGTGTCACTTTCTGCCAAAATTGAAACACGAAACAAGGTTTTATTGCAGGAAGAATTCATTTTTTGGTCAGTGTTGTGTTAACTTTTTTTTTCTTCTTGCCTACATGCTAATGCTCTGTGAGGATTGAAAGAATTTGTTTTGATGTGAATGCTGTCTGTGGTTTTCATGATGGAGTGTGATGACTTTTTCTTACCTTATTTTATCACTTGTCATTCACACATTTTTATCCATTGTAATCGCCCATGCATTTATGTCTCGTCATGGCCTAATGAATTTGTCATGGCTACACATTACGACTGTTTTCCTGTCCTAGTGTTTGTATGGATCCATGACGAATCTCTGTATGTTACATAATGGCGCTGTTTCAGAGATAAAGAGCTATACAGCAGACTGAAATCGTTGTTGTCGATGGTGGTGGTGATGTACATATCAATGTTTTGCTGCACGTAATGTGACCGGTCCTTCTACACGTAAAGTGTGTCAGTCTAGTACTTTGGTCAAACACAGACATGGCAGGACAGGTCTGTTGTAGTCTTGTTCAGGAGTACAAAGCGCTGCATGAGCGCTTCATGTTGGCAATTGAGCGCTCTTTGCCTCTCCTGAACACCTACAGATTTAGTGCAGCGCTTCACTTGTTAAAGGGGAGGTAAAACTTCTGCGCCCCATGTTGCATTGATAGACGCTAAGAAAGTGTTTTCTTTGCCACAGACATCGTTTATATGTATTCTACATGAATTAAGTCCACTACTGTGTCATCCTTACTTGCCATTACTCGCACATACAGAGCGCTTGGGGCAAATAAAGTCCATTCCAGTCTCAAAATGATGTTTCTGAGGGTTATTTTACGCATCGACGGCCAGTGCGGGATCGAAGACGCCATTTTTGACTCACATGCGAAGCAAAAGTGAGTCTATGTACTCACCCTTTTCGGGTGTCCGGGTGTCTGTAAAAAACTTTAACGTTTGATTTTTCTCAGAGACTATTAAGTATATCAACACCCAATTTGGCATGATGGTGTAGGATGACAAGGCGTACAAAAACATACATAGTGACTTGACCTTGCTTCAAGGAGAGGCAAAGAGCGCTCAATTGCCAACATGAAGCGCTCATGCAGCGCTTTGTACTCCTGAACTAGCCGGGTGATTCACGCGCCAAAATTGCTGTTCAGGAGTGAAACACGTGCAGCGCTGCGCCTCCTGAACAAGCCTTTGTGGGTGCTGTGCTGTGTCTTATTGCAAATGCTGGGGACAATTTTGTTATCGTCGTGTAACAATTGCATATTTTGTAATCACTATAACAATAGACGAATTGCTTCCAGGCGCAGCGTTCAAATCCGATAACATCAGAGGACGAAAATTCCTAGGTGCTCTTGGGCAACACGTGTGTCCAATTCGCGTTACCCAGAAAGGTGCCCAAGGGTGAAATTCATTCCGCTTGTAAAGCCAACAACAGTTTTGAATCGTGAGAAGGCTCTCCGGTGGATCAAAGCTTGCAGGCGGCCACACGAACAACTGAATATATTTTTAAAAAACTGATCCTCTTCCTGCTGATCCATATGATCAGAGGCAGTACAGAAAGAGTAAGTTACCATCTAAAAGTTTGGAAAAATACTGAGATCCGATGATGTTGTCAATACGAGTGCCAGGTTGGGTAACGTTGTTTCGGAGTCTTTCAACTTCGCTCCGATCACTTCGTCACGGTCTTCTACGATTCCTTCCGGATCAACCGGCAGTCCGATCTCATTCGCCTTTGCTACTAGCTCGACCAGTTCTGTTCGTTGGCTCTAAAAAAAAATCGCTGCAGATCGCTGACTGTTTACAGTGTAGTCTTCGCCTAAATTAACGCTGCGCCAGGAAGCAATTCAGGCGGCGTAACTCTGCCGCAGTTCGGGAAGAGTTGTTTCCAAAAAACGTATATTTTTATACCTCCAGGTTTACTGGAGGTCCTATAGACTTTATCCCTCCAGGTTTACTGGAGGTCCTACAGACTTTATCCCTCCAGGTTTACTGGAGGTCCTACAGACTTTATCTGTCTGTCTGTCTGTCTGTGTGTGTGTGTCTGTCTGTCTGTCCCGACTTAATGTCTGATATCTCAAAAACTACTCGACGGATTTCCTTGACATTTTGCACACTTACTGGAAGTTAGGTCCGATTGAATGTATCAAATTTTCAGAATCAAGGTTTGAAAAGAAACTGATTTTTTAAGGTCGTAAACTCGAAAGCACCTCCCTAAATAGTCAATTGATGGAATGGCGAAATGCAAAATGTGTGACGTCATCAATAACATGACGTAATTTATCTGCATGTCTGCCTGTCAGTCCCGACTTAACGGCTGATATCTCAAAAACTGCTGGACGGATTTCCTTGTCATTTTGCACACTTACTGGAAGTTAGGTCCGATTGAATGTATCAAATTTTCAGAATCGAGGTTTGAAAAGAAAGTGATTTATTTAGGTCGTAAACTCGAAAACCTCCCCCCTCAAAATCAGTTGACGGAATGGCCAACTCGAGATCGAGTCAAACAGAGTTATCTTTTCCTACTAAGTAGTTGTATTATATTTAACTCTTTTTGGTTTAAACTGTGCAGTATGCGAGTGTTGGAATGCTTTGTATGAATGTAGACTTTTCATTGTAAACGCCATGAGCTTGCCTATTAGGGAAGGTATGGGCGTATAAGTAGTCTGTATTATTATTATTATTATTATTATTATTATTATTATTATTATTATTATTATTGACTCACATGCGAAGCAAAAGTGAGTCTATGTACTGAGCCGTGTCGTCCGTCCGTTCGTCCGTCCGGGCGTCCGGGCGTCCCGGCGTCCGTCCGGGCGTAAAAAACTTAAACGTTGGATTTTTCTCGGAGACTATTAAGTCTATCAACACCAAATGTGGCATGATGGTGTATGATGACAAGGCCTCAAAAAACATACATAGTGACTTGACCTTGCTTCAAGGTCAAGGTCACAGGAGCCATAAATGTGGTCTCAAAAACAGTCATTTTTCACATTTTCCCAATTTTCTCCCAGGTTATTGAGAATGGCGACCTTAGCTACAAGTGGTATATAGGTCAAAGCAAGCCCTATCTTTTGATACCAGTTTGGTTGACCTTGCTTCAAGGTCAAGGTCACAGGAGCTCTTCAAAGTTGGATTGTATGCATATTTTGAAGTGACCTTGACCCTGAACTATGGAAGATAACTGTTTCAAACTTAATAATTATGTGGGGCACATGTTATACTATCATCATGAGACACATTTGGTCACATATCATCAAGGTCAAGGTCACTTTGACCCTTATGAAATGTGACCAAAATGGGGTAGTGAACCACTAAAAGTGACTATATCTCATGGTAGAAAGTGCCAATAAGCACCATTGTGCTTCCTATGTCTTAAATTAACAGCTTTGTGTTGCATGACCTTGGATGACCTTGACCTTGGGTCAAGGTCACATGTATTTTGGTAGGAAAAATGTGTAAAGCATTTCTTTGTGTATGATGTCATTGGTAGGTTTAGTTGTTTGACCTTGACCTTGAAGGTCACCTGAAGGTCAAGGTCATATAAATGTCAAGGTCAAGCATGTGAGTCGTATGGGCTTTGCCCTTCTTGTTATTATTGTGCGTGAATGAGTACGAATGCACATGTCTGGGGTGAACATCTATAATACACCTCCTCCTCTGTGTGACTGTGTGAGTGTTAATTCAGCGTCTATGACATGCCAAAGCAAAATAAAACATGTCATAATAGGAGCTTCCTGAACCTATCCATCATGTTTAAAATATATGGTCGATTGTTTCCTGGGCCGATAGCTTGCAAGGGGGTTTACGGAAAAGAACGTTATAAATGCTTTACAAACACTCCGTCATATCAATTCTCTAATGGCTCAGCTGGTAGAGCGTTGGACTCTTGGTCACGCATGACCAGGTTCGATTCTGCGCTGAAACTTTTTTCTCTCTCTTTTTTCGAGAGGTTGTGGGTTCGAACCCGACCTGGTTTTTTGTGTGTGTGTGTTTTTCCCCCCCTCATTTCTCGAGAGGTTGCGGGTTCGAACCCGATCTTTTTATTAAAAACATTTAATATGCCAAAACCTGGAGGTTCAGCACCAGCGGTTTTTATTATCATTGTTGTCTCTTGGTATATTCTGTCGATTCAAAACATTTGCATTGTCGTGTTTCTTCTTGTCGTCTGTTTCTTCTCTGCCACATTCTGGTCTTTCTTGTTCTTTTCTCTTTGGGTAACAGCTTCTCGGTGTCCTCCTCCTCTACTTCATTTTCCTATTTCAGTTCTCCAGATATTCCTCCCTGTCCTCTTCCTGGTCCTTTGCTTCGTAATCGTACTTCTCTCCTTCTTTCTATTTTCCTTGTCTTTTTCCTCATTTTCTTCCTAACCACCTTACTCCTCCTCCTCCTCGTTGTCGTCGTCGTCCACCTCCTCCTCCTCCTCGTCGTCCTCCTCCTCCTCCTTCTCGTCGTCGCCTGTTGCTACTGCTGCTGCTTTCGCTGCTTTTCCTTCACTGCTACCATGTGATAAGTGCTATAGAGAGTCTCCCTCGACTCCAGCTTGACACCTTTCTTGGATGTCATCAGCGTGTGAAAATATGGCTGGAGAGTGGATATCGAGG
>JAWQFJ010002609.1:181087-186087 GCA_034096865.1 Theodoxus fluviatilis
CTTTTTCCATGGAATTTTCATTTTCTACAAATATGAATGTATGCGCATCCAGATTATGAGATGAATCTAAAAAAGTGAATATATATCTTCTGTCTGGGCTCTTTTCAAGAAGGAAGTAGGCCTACGATTCTTATGTTTTTCATTGAAACCACACACGTTGAATTCCCACTTAATAAGGATAGTTCAATAATTTTATTTCTTAAGCTCTAATACGAATATATAATGAAGCTCACAGTGCTTTACAATGCACATACAACTTAATCCATCACCAGACAGTGCAACGCGAAATTAAGTGTCCATGAGGCCGAGCTTACTGTTGTGTTCCGAGCGTTGTACTTCTTCAATCAATAAAGACTGGAGGCTTGTTAGTATTTCAACTTTGAGAATTTACTACTTCTTCTTACAGTTTAATTCCGCGTGCGTAGGACTCGACATATGGCGCCCGACAATTTTCCCGGCGCATGCGCGCATAATGCGTAGACAAAACCAAGTGATAAACTCGCAGGCGAAACCAAGTGATAAACATGATAACACGACATCTTCCCCTCTTTGAGATTTTGCAAAAATCAGCCCAGTGGCTAGTTATTCATTAGAGTCTGTGATAACCGAGAAGGGAGATAAATTCACTTTAAAAGTTAAAAGTTCAGATCAATGTGTCCTGCATTCCAACAATGTTAAAAAATGTTAGTTATCCTGGAAGCGGATTGGTCTGGTAACAATGCGGCCGCTGCGGGTCATCGTCACGGCTGGACTGCTGTTGCCCTCGGGAGGTCGGACTGGAGGTAGACCACCACTGGCAGTGTCGGAACTGTTGACATCTGGCGGGCGTTGACCGACTTGGACGATGGACTTGTCCTGTCTCGGACTGGTACCTGACTCTGAATTGTGACTGTCAGAGTCGTTGCAGCTGGGACGTGCTGCATTGTAGCTGGGACTGCCACAATCTCTCTTCTGGTCTCTGGATACAGGGACAGGGATAGCGTGACTGGGCAGGGACAGGCGCTTGAGGACCGTGCTGGGGTTAGGACGGGACCGCTCAGGCTGAGGACTGTGGAACAGCCTGAGATGACGACGATTTCGCCGGAAGTTCTTGCCGTTAGGCGTTTGCACCACATAGGATCTTGGTGCACACTGCTGTTGGACGATGGCTGGACTTCCCCACTTCTTTTCGTTGTCCAGCTTCTGGAGAACTGGGTCACCTGGCGAAAGTTCTCCCAGTGGACGGACTCCGTGGTGTCTATCAAATACTTTCTTGTATGCTGCTTTGTGTTCTCTATCCTTGTCAGCCACAGACTTCCTTTCATAACTTGGCGCAAGGTTTTCAGGCAGGGTTGGGAGTGTTGTACGAAGCTTTCGGCCGAATGCTAGCTCGGCTGGACTCTTGCCTGTCGCTGCGATAGGAGTGGCTCTGTGGGCAAGTAGTGCTATCATTGGCTCCTTCTGGCCCAGAATCTTCTTGGCTTCTTGTACAGCTCTCTCAGCTTCGCCGTTTGCTTGCGGGTAGTGCGGGGATGTGGTGATGTGTTCAAAGCCCCAACGCTGTGAAAACTGCTTGAACTCTGATGATGTGAACTGACGGCCATTGTCAGTAATGAGTGTTTCTGGAATCCCGTGACGAGCAAACATGTTGGACATCCGTCCGATGACTTCTGAAGAGGTGATGTTTCTGAGGTAGGCTATCTCGAGGTATCTTGAGAAGTAGTCTATCAGTACAAGGTACTGCTTTCCCTTGAGTTCACAAAGATCAGCTGCACACTTCTGGAATGGCCTATCTGGTAGTTCTGTTGTGATGAGTGGTTCTTTTCGCTGAGTAGCCTGTTTCTCTTGACAGTGCTTGCAGTTGCGGACGATTTGCTTGATGCGCGTGCCGACTCCTGGCCACCAGCACGCTGCGTTCGCTCTCTCACGGCACTTTACGATGCCGAGATGACCGTCATGGATCCTTGCTAGGATTTCATCTCTCATGGATGCTGGTATCACGATGCGGCTGCCTCTGGTGAGCAGGCCGTTGTTCTCGCTGAGTTCGCCGCGGACTTCGAAGAGATCACGCAGTCCTTCCTCAACATCTGACGCGTACACTGGCCATCCTTCTCGCACGTAGTGTAATGCTGCTTGGATCAAACTGTCTTTCTTGGTTTCTTCTGCCAGTTCTTTCAGCTTCTTGTCCGGCATGTGGTAGGACCAGGACAGGTTCACGCTGTCGACGTAGTCTGCCACGTCTTCGATGAGTAGCTCCACTCTGCTCACATCTTCTTCTTGTGTCACTCTGTGTACTTCGTCCTCTTCTTCTCCTCCTCTTTCTTCATACTGGTAGTCGTAGTAGTCGTAGTGGTGCTCTTCCACTGAGTGCATCGATTTGCTTCTGCATACTGCTGCGAAGTGGTTTGGCTTTGAACAATTTCTGCACCTTTTTCCCTGTGCAGGACAGATCTCTGTGTTGCTATGGTGACGACCACATCTTGAGCATGATGATGAGTATCCTCCTCTCCCTCTCTGCGAGAAGTGATTTCCACGGCCGCGTGGACTGCCACTGGTATGCTGGTTCTGCTGACCGCCGCCCCTATGGCCAGAGCCGCCGCCCTGTGGATGATGACTGCCGGATCTGTCACCTCGATTACCGTTGTAACCGCTGCGCCTACCGCCTCTGTGATGGCCCCCACTGGCCCCTCTGCAGCTGTGGACTGCATCGATCGTCTGGCGTTGCTCTGTTAGCTGTGTCTTTACTTGTTCATATTGTCGTGCTGCAGTGATGGCATCTTGAAGTGTCAGTGTCGGTGTCAGTTGGAGCTTTTCTGAGAGCTCGCGATCAAGAACTCCAAGGACAAGACGATCTCGGATTGCTTCGTCTTTGTTCTGTATCTGTGCTAGATTTGCCAGATCGTACAATTCTCTCACGTAGGCTTCTATGGTTTCCCCCTGCTTCTGGTTGCATGAGTGGAACCTGGCTCTTTCATGAATGACATTTACTCGCGGAATGAAGTAGCCATCAAATTTCTCCAGAATAGTCGCGTAGACTTTTCCTTCTTCTTCCGACAGTTGAAAAGACGTCAGAATCTTCTCTGCGTCTGCACCCATAACGTAGATAAGAGTACTTATCTGGATTTCCGCGTCTTCTTTGTGCAGCTTTGAAGCCGTGAAGAATCGCTGGAAACGTTGCTTCCACTCGGGCCATGCTGTAGGATTGCTGAAGTTGAAGTTTTCCGGAGGCTTGAACGGACCCATCTTCACTGTTTCTTCTTAGACCAGTACCACGTGAAAACGGTTCTAGAAAATTCCGCAGCGAGATTAGGATCTCAGTTCGTTCAGCACGCGTACAGTTCACAGTTCACCGCTGTTGCGTTTACCGCTGCCACCATGTTGTGTTCCGAGCGTTGTACTTCTTCAATCAATAAAGACTGGAGGCTTGTTAGTATTTCAACTTTGAGAATTTACTACTTCTTCTTACAGTATAATTCCGCGTGCGTAGGACTCGACATATGGCGCCCGACAATTTTCCCGGCGCATGCGCGCATAATGCGTAGACAAAACCAAGTGATAAACTCGCAGGCGAAACCAAGTGATAAACATGATAACACGACACTTACCTTACGGTGAAAAGAATGCACAATTAAGTAGGTCAGAATGTGAGGCAGTAACACTGTGTGAAAATATGCCAGGTGTTTAAGGAATCTTTCAGTTTCTTTTAGGGAGGAGCTATATCGACTTCCAGTTTCCTACACTGGAAACGCGGGCAGATCGGATATATTTGTCCCCCCCCCCCCCTCCCCCCCTCCCCCCCCTCCCCAATTTCGCATATTTCACAGCATTCTTGCGATAGTTTTGTCAGGCATCGAGGCACAACCTTCCTTTAGGTTGGAGCTGCAGTTTTCTGTAAACCAAATTGTTCGTGCTTATGGAATCAGTGTGCGAGCACACTGTGTAGCGTTCTTGCATCCACAAACCGATATTCCCTCCTGCGCCCCACGTTCAACACCTCACCACCCACGCCCACCATGCAAGTACATATACACACGTGCACCACACAGAACCGTACTTTACCCCACTCACCCACCTTTCTCCTCTTACTACAGTCTCCCTTTATCCCATCACAATCATGTACCATCGATCTCTCGAGTCATATATAATTTGCATGCAGAAATCCTTAACAACCACAGGTTGGAAATATGAATGTTCTCGGAGTTATTTCCTTTTCTCTTTCCTGAATTCCTGCAGGGTGCGAGACTACCAGGTGTAGCTAGCTTGCCGAAGAGTCGACGTTTGATTACACACGTACGTGGCCTACGTTGTGCAGGCATCCCGTGGGCACGCGAGAGAAACCGCGCAGCTGGTACAGGGCTGACTGGTGCCGATAGACTGGAGGTGCTGTGCAGTTAACGTCAGAGAAGATAAGGCAGCCAACACATCTTCTCGACTTTTAGTGTTCCCCGTGGGAAGACCAAAGCCCGCCACCTCCGCGAGAATACGCACATTCCCACCGGTGGAGAGGCCGAGATGGGAAGATAGGGATTGCCTGAAAGGCAAACTGGCCGGATCAGTCAGCTCCCCTGCTGTAGTTTGTTTCCAGACTACGAATGCGAAGGAGAAACCCGCTGATTTCTCTTACGCATACTCTAGAATACGGGATCTTCGTACGTATTGACAGACAAAAAGTTCTATGTTGTAACTTGTGCTTTGCAGTGATGGAGTTACCTGAGAAAGATATAAGCATATAAAACCAGTCAATACGCTGCATTCGTTTACATAAAACAGAGAATACTGAATAACACTAATTAAGGGTGAGACAGGTTTTTAGTAACTCATCCTTTAATTCACGCATAGAGGTAGGATATTATGTATAACAATCTGGGGCTGTTCACTCAAAGAATGTTTGATCATGTATGGTCAGTTTGGGTGGGCTGCTTTCAATTAATCTTGATTAAGTGGATATACCATATATTTCCACAGCTGGCGTTAATACTTAACAGTTTCTGTTTAAGTGATACAGCACAAATGTGGAGTAG
>JAWQFJ010002609.1:188587-218587 GCA_034096865.1 Theodoxus fluviatilis
GTAAAAAAAAGAAAAGAAAAAATCCTAAAGCATAAAAGAGATAAATATTGCATTAATAGAAGGCACAGGCAGAAGATTGAAAGTAGAAGGAAAAAGAGTCATAAACCATCGTACATGAATGAATCAGCAAATACCAAGACAGACGAAAAAAAACCCACCAATAACAAACAACTACTGTTTGTGTGTGTAAAGTACAAAACAAACCCTTTAAAAATTTTAATAAATTTATTCGCGATTTTATATACAAGCAATCAGAAGCCGTACTTTAACTTAAATATGCCCTAATCTCGTCAAAGAGTACAAGCAAATTTAATGACAAAAAAAAATAAATCATGTTATCTTTAATAGTTCATGCTTATAAACTCGTATAATCGAAGGCAAGAAAATAAGAAACCATGGGCTCTCTTCTCAACAGAAACGTCTGCATAGAGATGAGAAAGGAAGTATGGGGAAATTTACAAAAATCAGTAGCAAAAAATAAATCAATTTTTTAAAGGTCGTGTCATAATCACACATTAGCAGCATGTCATCATCAAAGTTTTACAGCAATTGAAGGCGACACTCCCGGTGGGATAGGAATCACAGAAGAACTTAAATGGAACAAAGGCGTCACATGTTAGATTCTTATTGCATAGGTGATATGTTAACACCAGTCTGGAACGAAAAGGGGTCAATTGAAAATACATAATTATTATACCTGAGGGCTTTTAAATTACACCATCGCTCTGGATATGATACAACGCTTTGTGTGTGCAAGAGTTTGTTCGTTAAAATAAGTCCAAAAGAGGGAATTAAAAAATTGTTAACACATTTCCTATCTAAAAGGAGGCATCTAAAATCATAGAACAGCGAATGGGTCTACCATACCAATGGGTCATAAACTTTTGTGGGAGCTGAAGGCTTGAAGGTATTTACAATACGGTAGTCTCTTTCACGCGTTTAAGTTACACTCGCATACTTCACACGCTCTGAGAATCATTTTTATACACGTGTTGCACAAATGTCTTCGATACACGACTGATGTTTGTGAGTCGAGACGCTTTCCTCCTCGTTTCGTTGTATAGGCCTACTGTCACTATATCACATAACATTACATGTAGAATGCAAGACACGTGCGGTAGCCGCATGTGCAGTCCTCCTTTGCAGAACAGACTACGTAGCAGTAGCGTGTCGTCTCGGTCTGACAGTTCAGAGCATTTCAGCGAAGTTGACCAGCATGTGTCTGGTGGTGAGTGGAGACTTAAAAAAAAAAGTGAATTACACGTTCAATGGTGATGATAATACCGTATCACAGCTTCTCTAGCGCGAGGCGTTGGCAAACAACCGCAGGCAAGAACAGCATTGAAAGAAATGTTTAGGAGCTGCAGATAGTTGTCACCGTTACTGTAAACAGTGCCTATTTCGTGAATATATTCTGGCATCAAAGGCTATTTTCCACGTCAAATACATACTTTTTATAGCATCGTATCCAAGGCACTGATAAATAAGTTGCTGCCAAATAACGCTCGTGTGTCAGCTTCTGCAATAATTGAGAAAAATGTCACAAGGATTACAGTGTTTTAATATTTGTGACCTAACAATTATTCAATTCTCTTACGATTGGCGACAGTCTGAATCACATGTCTTTCTTTTGTTCATTACAGTTTGTTGACATCACAGAATGATCTCACCTACCAACCATACAAGAAGCAGGAAATTGCTATTACTGACCTGGAATATGGCATACAGAAGCTTTTTTCGTTCCCATTTTCATCACCTAATTGCATAATTTAGGGCGAGTCATCTTCAGGAACTGAAACCCTTCACGTAGTACATCTTAGTTTATGGAAACCAGTCTCTTCAAAGTCTTCTAAAATATCATCACAATGGGGAGGGTTAAAACTTTTTCATACCTACAATGGGTATCACTTAATGGGACATTTCCTTTTAAAATCGTTCAATCCATGAAGAGGAAAACACAAGGTGGGGGTCATCTACGTAGCCATTGTACAGGGGCGACAGACTCCGAAGTCAAGGACTCGAGCCAGAATCGCCACCATAATCCGTGGCAATGAATCACGGCACTGCTGGGGTAAAGCTTCCTCTTCTCAAAATCAAAGTGATTGTTTTTGGCAACACCCTACATCGTCCTTGAAACCTCCATGCACAAAATTTGAATAAATTATAGGGTTCAAAGACTAATACATTTCCAAACTAGACCGAGATCTGATCCAGAGGGAATGTAAGGAAGCATAGTCAGATTCCTTCCTCTACGAAATAATTTTGGTTAACAAAATACCCAAACATAATTCAAATGCATCTGTTTTATCACAAGAACGTTTGAGCTCGCTAATCGTTTTCTCTAAATGGAATCATCCTCCCCAGTTTGAATTCCTGACTAGTTTTGATCGGACTTTGTGACGACTTGATAATGCAGAAATCTTGTCAACACGTCTACACCAATCCACTCTTAATAAAACAACAACAACAATCAAATCATATCTGTTCTCTCGTGTCAGATCATTTTCCGTAGCAATGGGCATCCTCGGGGGACTTATTTACTACCAGGTCTCTCCCTGTCTGTCCTAATGGGAAAGTCCTCTCTGCCTGGGGCCTTTCAAAAATGGACATGTGGAGGGCAAGACCGGTGGCACGACTGGACAAGAAGGCTGGGACGGTGCAGCAGTTAGGAATGTTGGTGAAGCCACGGCTCTGGAGACGTTGATCTGCACGCTGAACCTGCTCTGCTCTGGGGCACCTCCACCGCCCTCGATGGCACAAGAGCGGCAGTCAATCCTAGGGGTTGCTTGTCAAACGGGACCAGGGACGGGGGACCTTCTATCCCATCACTGGCCTGCCGGCCTCTTCTGTTGCTGCTGTTGTTTCTTTTGTTGCTGCTGCTTCAGCTGATGTTGCTGCTTCAACTGCTGCTGCTGCTTTAACTGTTGAGGAGTCGGTTGTTGCTTGGGAGGCATTTTCGAGGGAACTTTCGGGGGAACCTTGCCCTGCTGCGGATATTTCTTCCCTTGCTGCTGATTCTGCTGCTGCTGCATTTTCCTCGTGTGCATTTCTTTCAACTTTTTTAGTTGCTCAGGTGTAGGCTTCTTGACTGGGGGTTTCTTTTGGGCTGCTTTTTCCGAAGGATTGTTCCTTGCGTTTCCCTCGTCTTTCTTATCATCATCGTCGTCGTCGTCATGGTCATCTCCGTTGGCGTCAATCTCTGGGCCGTTTTCTCCGCCCATAACTTTGGCAGAGATGTAGTCGACGATATCAATCTGCTCTTTGTGAGGTTTCAGTTTGGCTTCGTTAGAGTCCTTGCTGTATTTATCGTGATCGTCGTCATCGTCGTCGTCGTGGTCATTGTCATCTTCGACTGCCCCGGAAAGGACGTTAGCAATCGTGGACTTCACCTTCGTCCAGAAGCTGACCGTTTGGTCGTTGGCTTTCTTCATCTTCTTCTTGAATTTGGTGCACTTGTTCTTGTCGCAGAACTGGATTTCCTCATCGTCAGGAATTCCATCGCCGTCATCGTCGTTGTCAATGCTGTCAGGAATACCGTCATTGTCGTCGTCGTCGTCGATGATGTCAGGAATGCCGTCACCATCTGAGTCCTCCTGGTCGTCGGGAATTCCGTCGTTATCGTCGTCATCGTCGATGTGATCCGGAATCCCATCGCCGTCGGCGTCGGGAAGTTTGTCTGGAATTCCATCGCCATCGGCATCTAGGTCCAAGTAGTCAGGGATGCCGTCGCCATCGAAGTCCTCTTTGTCATCGGGAATTCCATCGCCGTCGTCGTCGTTGTCCAAGTAATCGGGGATACCATCGTTGTCGTCGTCGGGGTCAAGGTAGTCAGGGATGCCGTCGCCGTCTGTATCTTTCTCCATGAAGTCCGGGATTCCGTTGCCGTCCGAGTCACTGTCCTCCTTGTCAGGAATGCCATCGTTGTCGTCGTCGTGATCGAGGTAGTCTGGAATTCCATCGCCGTCGGTGTCTCCCTCCAGCGCGTCGGGGATTCCATCTCCATCTGAGTCATCGTCTTCGTCGTCAGGTATTCCGTCATTGTCGTCATCGTCGTCCAGATAGTCGGGAATGCCGTCGCCATCGCTGTCCTTTTCCCGGTCGTCAGCAATTCCATCGCCGTCGTCGTCGTTGTCGAGGTAGTCGGGAATGCCATCGCCGTCGGAGTCTTTTTCGAGATGGTCAGGAATTCCGTCACCATCGTCATCGTCGTCCTGATCATCGGGAATTCCATCGTTATCGTCATCATCGTCCAAGTAATCAGGGATGCCATCACCGTCAGAGTCCTCCTGGTAATCGGGAATTCCGTTCCCGTCGGAATCGCCCTCCAGGTGGTCTGGTATTCCGTCTCCGTCGTCGTCGTCGAGGTGATCGGGTATTCCGTCATTGTCGTCGTCGTCGTCCAAGTAATCAGGGATGCCATCGCCATCGGCATCCTCCTGGTAGTCTGGTATTCCATCTCCATCGGAGTCACCTTCAAGATTGTCAGGGATTCCGTCACCGTCGTCGTCGTCATCGAGGTGATTGGGAATGCCGTCGTTATCGTCATCGTCATCCAAATAGTCTGGGATTCCATCGCCGTCGGTGTCTTCCTGGTAGTCAGGGATTCCGTCTCCATCGGAGTCGCCTTCAAGGTGATCGGGAATTCCGTCGCCGTCATCATCGTCATCTAGAAAATCAGGGATGCCATCGCCGTCCGCATCCTCCTGGTAGTCAGGGATTCCGTCCCCATCGGAGTCACCCTCTAGATGGTCAGGAATTCCATCGCCATCGGCGTCCTCCATATCATCGGGAATTCCATCGCCGTCGTCGTCGTTGTCGAGATGATCAGGAATTCCGTCATTGTCATCATCATCGTCCTGATAGTCGGGGATTCCGTCTCCATCGGCGTCTTCGAGGTAGTCGGGGATGCCGTCGCCATCAGAGTCTCCCTCAAGGTGGTCAGGGATTCCGTCGCCGTCGTCGTCCTGGTCGAGGTGGTCAGGGATGCCGTCGTTATCGTCGTCGTCATCGAGGTAATCAGGGATGCCGTCGTTGTCAGTATCTTCTAGGTAGTCAGGAATGCCGTCACCATCAGAGTCTCCCTCTAGATGATCAGGAATTCCATCACCATCATCATCCTGATCGAGGTGATCAGGGATGCCGTCATTATCGTCATCATCGTCCAAGTAGTCTGGTATTCCATCGCCGTCGCCGTCTTCCATGTAATCCGGGATGCCATCCCCGTCGGAGTCACCCTCAAGGTGGTCAGGGATTCCATCGCCGTCGTCGTCTTTGTCTAGGTGGTCAGGGATGCCGTCGTTATCGTCGTCGTTGTCCAGGTAGTCAGGGATGCCATCGCCGTCGGCGTCTTCCTTGTAATCAGGGATTCCGTCTCCATCGGAGTCGCCTTCGAGGTGGTCTGGAATTCCATCTCCGTCGGCGTCCTCCATGTCATCGGGAATTCCATCGCCGTCATCATCGTTGTCGAGGTGGTCAGGGATTCCATCGTTGTCGTCGTCGTCGTCCAGATAGTCGGGAATTCCATCGCCGTCGGCGTCTTCGAGGTAGTCGGGGATGCCGTCGCCATCAGAGTCTCCCTCAAGGTGGTCAGGGATTCCGTCGCCGTCGTCGTCTTGGTCAAGATGGTCAGGAATGCCGTCGTTGTCGTCGTCATTGTCCAAATAGTCTGGGATTCCATCGCCGTCGGCGTCTTCCTTGTAGTCAGGGATTCCGTCTCCATCGGAGTCGCCTTCAAGATAATCGGGAATTCCATCGCCGTCTGAATCTTCTTTGTTGTCAGGAATTCCGTCGCCGTCGTCATCGTTGTCAAGATGATCAGGGATTCCATCGTTGTCGTCGTCGTTGTCCAGATAGTCGGGAATTCCATCTCCGTCGGAGTCCTCTTGGAAGTCAGGAATACCGTCGCCGTCAGAGTCGCCTTCCAGATGATCAGGGATTCCGTCATTATCGTCGTCATCGTCCAGGTAATCAGGGATGCCATCGCCGTCCGCATCTTCTTTGTAATCAGGAATGCCGTCCCCATCGGAATCTCCCTCCAGGTGATCCGGGATTCCATCTCCGTCGTCGTCATTGTCGAGGTAGTCTGGGATTCCGTCGCCATCGGCGTCCTCCTTGTAGTCAGGTATGCCATCTCCGTCTGAGTCGCCCTCCAGGTGGTCTGGAATCCCATCGCCATCTGCATCAATCTCCTCGTCATCGGGAATTCCATCGCCGTCGTCGTCCTTGTCCAGGTGGTCAGGGATGCCATCACCGTCGTCGTCGTCGTCGAGGTAGTCTGGGATTCCGTCACCATCGGTATCCTTGGTCTTGTCGACTTTGATTGCCGTGGCGAGCTTGCCTGCCTGCTTGAGTGGAGACCTGACTGAGGCCTTCTTGGCTTGCTGCAGCACGAGCTTCTTGGCTTGCTGCTGCACGGGCTTCTTGGCTGGGGTGGCTGGGGCGACCTTGGCCTTCGTCGGCGGCTTGGTCCCGAGAGCCATCAACTTCCGCCCGCAGAAGGCGCACGATTCCTTGATGAAGGTGGAGAAAAAAGGAAGGCAGACTGACGTGTGAGCAGATGGATAGAGCGAGACAAGTGACGGGCGAAAATGGAGAATGCTCATGGATAAATCCAGAGTGAGATGGTCGTAAAGGGTTATCTTAAACACTAGCAATTACATGTACTTTGAAAACTCTTCTCCGATGGTTGAATGCAAGGGTGAAAATGGATGTTTCAAAACAATATGAAGACAAAGTGTTTACACTTTTTTCTAACCTCCTCTCCCCTCCCCTACTCCCTTCCCTCCCCTCCCCCTCCCCTACCCTCTCCCCCCCCAAAAAAAAAACAACACACGAACAAACAAACAAAAACCAAAAAGCATGCATACTGATTGAAAATGTAAACGTGGATAAGCAATTCGTGAATACTTGTTCTAAAACAGTTGGCGTTGACGCCAGCATGAAAACTGCACGAGGTGTGCACATTCAAGTTTACACATTGGGCATGCGAGTGGATTGCAACAACAGTGCAGTGGAAACATGTCATCACTTGCAACAGACACATTCCATGAGCTGCAAAGTCCAGCATGACTTTGCAGATGCATTTTAAAGTGAGGAAGAAATACGCCCAAAACGCTTCATCCTTCATTTATTAAACCACAGATTCCTACACCTCCATGAGATTTTTTGTTTTGTTTTGTCTTCGACAACCCGGAGGTCCGTCTTTTACTAAGTGCAGGGAAATCCGTCTCGCCCTTTTCGTGTGAAGGTGGAACGGGATCGTTCTAAAACATAAATCTGACGAACTCGTAGATGAAATGGACGGGAAATGCTCCATTATTTACCCCGCTATAAGTGGTTTTGTTGTCTGTTTGAACTTTACCCCGTTGGACTGAGGACTTGTAGCGCTGTGAACTGTGACAGAAAAGACTATGAATGGTGTGAACTATGTCTGTCACAACAAGGATTAACGCGAGTGTGTGCGTGCGGGGTGGGTGAGTGGGGTGCATACGTTATGCCATGATGATCGTGTATGTGTGCTGTGTGAGTGTGGTTGTTGATGTGCATGCCTGTCTCTTTCCTGTGATTGTGTTGTGATGCAAGATGAAGAACATGATTGGGGGGGGGGGGGGGGGGGGGGGGGGGGGGGCTTGTACATGTGTTATGGTTGAAGATCGGGTATGTGCGATTGCGTGATGATGATTGTTTGATATGCATGCTTGTGTCTTTTGTTCTTTCTGTGGTTACTTGTTGCGGTGTAAAATGTTTCTCTATTAAATTGAATTGCCTATGATGTAGCGCTAAATGTGTCCTATCTTATTGTGTCTTTCTGTTTTGACTCCATAACTTGAGCAATGTGATTGAGTTAGTTAATGTTGAACTTCTGTACGTTTCAGTTTTTGTATGTATGTATTATGTTTTTGCCACCGACAAAACGAATTTCCTTGTACAATGAGGACAATAAAGTATTTTGTATCTTGTTATCTCAATTATGAAGATAAATCCACATTACTTAGGCATACGCAATGTGTTATGTCCTCTCACCATCCCCGCATTGCCAGCTACACGCTAGGCAATTCGGCTTCCGAGAATATGTAATGCAAGCACGTAGCGAGTTCCAGAATGAAGCGTCAGTCTTACCTCAATAACTACTTGGAATGATATCGCGGCTGCCGAGCGTCAGTCTTACCTAAATAACTACTTGGAATGATATCGCGGCTGCCGAGCCAAAACTGAACTCAACCAGCAATGCAGTGTCGTGCTGGTGTTCGCTCTCGAGTGTTGGAAAACTTGAGAATCGTTAAGTGATCAGGCGCCATATTTTTGTTTCATAATACGTGTGCAAATATTGCACTCTGCACTTAAGGTGTATTTTCTGACGAAATATTATCCATGATAAATCTTTGTTCTTACCCGACTGCTTCGGATGGATGGATGGGTGGATGGATGGATGGATAGATTGGTGAGTGGGTGAGTGGATGGATGAATGGATGGATGGATGGATGGGTGGATGGTTGGATGGGTGGGTGGGTGGGTGGGTGGGTGGGTGGCTGGCTGATGGATGGAATGATGGATAGATGGATGGATGGAAGGATGGATGGATGGATGGAATGATGAATGGATGGATGGATGGAAGGATGATTGGGTGGCTGGATGGAGTTTAAGGCCCTATTAATGATAAGATAAGTAATTTAACTAAATAATGTTTTCATGTAGAATATTATCTCAAAAGAGGTAAACGAAGAAATGTCGAAAAGAAAATGCTGACATAAGAGAACTCAAAGACGAGAATAAAACTGAAAATCAATCATAAATCTTCTCACAGCTACCGAGGAGTAAAACCGGTCACTGGGCGCTGCACAGTGGCGACCAGGGGGTGGGGGTGGGTGGAATTCCCCCCAAAGAATTTCCTTAAATAAAAATGGAAACAATCCTCAAATAAGTATGCGAAAAATTCTGGAGGAACGTTTAACCCACCCCGTATGCGCAAGTCG
Source organism: Theodoxus fluviatilis (assembly GCA_034096865.1). Lineage (NCBI taxonomy): Eukaryota > Metazoa > Mollusca > Gastropoda > Cycloneritida > Neritidae > Theodoxus > Theodoxus fluviatilis. Next base: position 197,560 of record JAWQFJ010002609.1, read on the forward strand.
TGGACACTCCACCAGAATGTGCCGAGAGGTGAGTCTGGGGCACTTTGCTTACGCTAGGATCTTGCAAGAAACGCAAGGCAAGTGCGTTTCCCACAGCGTCTCGCTCCCTAGGAGGCACGAGGTTATCGGAGAAATCTCCGAAGGTACTCGCCTCGATGACTAGTCGAGGGCGAGAGAGACGCACATACGGCTGATGAACGAGAAACGTAGGCAACGCCTAGCCCTCTAGATTCTCTCGAGAGTCTACGCCTAACAAACGCGCCCTATTAGACGCGCCTAGCCGCGGGAGCCCGGTGTGACATCGCCGATGGTAACTCCTCGCGCATGGTTCTGCGCATGCGTCAAAGCCGAAAGTGAGGCGTGTATCGCGCCTTGTTCAAAGGTGATGTGCCGCGAGACTTTAGATTTTGTGTTTTTCGGTCAATGTGTTCATTTATTGACCGAAAAACACAAAAACTAAAGTCTCGCGGCACATCACCTTTGAACAAGGCGCAATACACGCCTCACTTTTGGCTTTGACGCATGCGCAGAACCATGCGCGATGATGTTACCATCGGCGATGTCACACCTGATGACCCAAAATGGTGGAGACCATGCCAAATGGGTGACTGTTCACAGACGGAAGTGCCTGTAATGTGCTTCTCACTGTCCGAGAATGGAAAAAAGTACGTCCAAGGAAGTTTTTGTTGTTCGAGTGTTCATTTGTGAATTTTGAGGAGTATGTATATAATTTCTGGACAAACATTGTCGACATTTTTTTTAATCGTTACATAGATGAAAATGATGAAAGCGTCAATTCACCATACATGGCCACTCTCTGAATTACTATATATATACCTTGAATTGATCCGGAGTGTATCGAGGCACAAAATGTTCGACAAAATTGTCTACAACTGAACCTGGGCTGCTTTCTTTTCTTTGAAAAAGTTCCCGTGCCATTCGACATGTCACAATCAAGTCTATCAAGTCTATCAAGTGAAAAACTCCTGTGATGTCTATATCGTCAGCCATTTCGTCTATCGGCAACTTCATCACTGACTCTGGCGCCAGGACGCAGCCGTGTTCTTCCGTCTTGCCAGTTTTGATGATAGCAAAGATTATAGGTTACACCTATATTCTTTGATGATAGGCCGGTTTTTTTTTATAGCTGTAGGAGTCTCGCTCACCCTCGACTAGCCATCGAGGGAGCATCTCGAAATTTTGGGCCTAAGAAACGCTCCCCTTGCCAAATGATGATGCTGTTGCCTAGTAGCCCGCCTCGTCTCGGTTCGCTAAGAATTGTTTGCCAACTAAGAAGGCTAAGCAAGGCGCCCCTGCACTGGTAGGCACAGACCTCCGGTGGAGGTTTTTGATGGGCCTCGGCCCGAGTTTTTCCGGATTCAGTATTTGGTGTCAAGGTCTCGGCATTGTCGCGCCAGCATCCGCAACGATTGAGAACTGAGGACCTAATTACTGGCGTTTCTGTGCATCTGCCCATGTAAGAATAGGACCCGTCTGGACTGCCAGACTTGCGCTGAGTGTGTTGATGTACGCCTGTAAGGACCAGCGTGACATAGGCGGGTTTCCCAGAAATGTTTTTAACGCATCCATATGCGATCCTCTCGCGAGACCTGAGGCGCGTTTTCTTTGAAAGGTATTTTCACAATATTCAGAGATGCGCACTCACGGACAGCGCCTGCTTGGACGGGTTCATTAATGATTTAGGAGAAAAGCTTTGGGCTTCGCGAGTAATAGCTGTGAGTGTGAGCGCTCATCTCTGAACTTTGTTCAATTTCTTCCGAAACGAAACGCGTCTCAGGGGCGGATTTCCCTGAAAAAATCCCAATGCATCATGTCGCGGGACCACAGGCGTGTTGCGTTTCGAAAGTAAACGAAAAATTCATAGATGAGCGCTCACGGCGAGAGCATGCGTGGACAGGTTCAAGTAGGAAAATAGCTTCGGATTCGCGAGCGCCCATCGCTGAACATTAAAAAAGCCTTTCGAAAGAAAAAGCGCCTTCAGTGCCGCGAGGGAACCGCGCATGACGCGTTAGTGAAACCCGCCTCTGCTGTGGGATGGAAATATGCTGGAGACGCCTCCTTGCGTACTCATCACAGTATCGACGGCCTTTGTAGTGGGAGCACTATGGCATCTCCCCACTCTGGGCCGAGTGCCAGGAGGAATCTGGTACCGTCTGCACAAACGGCGGTTTCCAGGAGATGCCAGAGTCGGGGCAAAGCAGTTCCATAATGCAGCCCAGACACACGACCTGCACTGCGAAGAGGTCTTTCTGTCCCAGAGTGTGCAGTTTCATAACTGCAGATAATACCGTCGTTAAGTTGTCTCAAATGGAAATAACTATGTTCAGTTCTAATCGCTATTTTAAGTGATACATACTCCTCCACGCCATCTTGATAACTGAATGTACTTGAATGCATAGGGGAAAGCGGGGCATTCGGCACTCCCTTTTTAAAATTTCGGTAATTATTCTGTTCTGTAAAAAGTTACATCAAATTAAACAGAATAAACAAATTGAGGACAATAATACCCCATGAAACATACTTTCTTTAGTAAACTTGAAACAAAATATTTTTAAGCAAATTTTATTTTTTACAGTTAACTTCATGCTCTCAGGGCATTAAGCCCCAGGGGGTCGCGGCATTACGTATTTTCGTAAGTTTTATCTCATCTAAAACATATGAAATAACTTACAAATGCATAGATTCACACGGGAGGGGATAAAAATATTAAATTAAATTTTGCAACACATTTTTCTGCCAGTGCACTGAAACAAGGTTCAAAATGACATGATGCAGCCCCTATGCCGTATTGGCAGCCTCCGACAGCACAAAGCAACACAGCAAGCTGCATGTGATGCCATTTATCAAACAAAGTGTATGGTTTCCATGTATTTCTTCTGATTTGTGTCTATACTTATTGCAGAAACAGCTGTTTTCTAGACATAACGCTACAGAATCAGGTACAGAAAACTGAAGGGAAACAGGCACCAATAGTCTTTTACTGACATTTCAGGATAAGTGTATGGAGCAGAAAAAAGAAACACATGCTAATTTAGAGTAGAGGTGTGTATATATTTCATCAGTCCTATTTTGTCTTGTTGAATTTAACACTTTTCATTTTAGAAACAAAATGCTAAAATGTGGGGCATTAAGCCCCACTCATGGGCTTTGCCGCCCTTTCCCATTCACGATTAACAAAGGGTCAGGGCCCGTATTCACAACGGCGATTTATCTTTTTAACACTCGATTTATCCCCTAGCCCCGCGTTATCTTGATCGGTTAGATAAGGTACGCTCGTCAGAGGATCCTAGGTTGCGCTTTGCTATATATACTGGTTTCCAGCCAAGGGAGAGCGGAACAGGCAGTTGGAATCGTCTGAGTTTAGAGATAAATCGGAGTTACAATAAATCCCCGATAAATCGCCGTTGTGAATACGGGCCCAGGAAGTTTTAACTGTCAGTGCTGAAATTTCAAACTTATCATAATGAACAAACTTCAATATAAAAAATTATGGAGGGAAAAAAATGTTACCGAAAATAAACACAGTTCCTCTCCTATTATCTGCACACATTTTTCTCCAAAGCAGTACATAATACATGAAATATAACAGAAAACATTATAAAATTAATGCATGTGCAATTGCCTTGGGGGTTTAGGAAAGCAATGATGCAATTCTCGTGTTCCTTTGTTGATCAAGTATTACACATCAAAATTAGATGTGAGTGAGGTCTAAGAGGCAAAGTTTTTTCAGACTTTTAACACAGCAGCAAAAAAGTGGTGTCAAAACAACTTGCACTGTGATTGACCCATTCCGACTGAGTCTCGAGAGAAACTAACTTTGATTGGTTGAAACTCATTTTGGAAATAAAATAACTACAACTGTGATAATCATAGTGGTTCTTTTTTTACATTGAAGTGGTCACTAATGCCCCCAGGGGCTTAAAGCCCCGCTTTCCCCTATAAAGAGTTAATCTGACACTGACAACACTTTATGAGCTAGAGTTTTACTCTCGATGTCGAGTTCCACAACAATGATGATAAAATCATTTATTCAGCGTATTTTGGTTTGAAGTCCTATTAGCCTGGTGTCTGTGCAGTAACCAGCGCATTTGTGTTGAGAACAGCACCTAGTTAGTGATAAGATTAATGCAAAGTAGTTCATTTCAGCACTGCGATGTTTGAAACTACAAGTGATTTAGCAATTCACTGTTGTTCTTCATCTCCTATACAATCAACCAAAGCCATGGCGGATTACCCCTTTGCTTCCTCTTTTTATATTCAAAATATTCATCGACAAAATGATGCTCAGTATGAATGCAAAGGAGATCGGGGTCACACTTTTTCAATCAATGCATGCCATGCACAAGTCACACTCTGGGAAAATCAATGAAATAATTAGAAAAATAAAAGTGTGCCAAGGATCACAGTTGCAACAGATGCAAAGGCTATGGCCAAAAAACACAGAGATTTACACACACAAAACCTTGCTTGCAAAAGAACATAATTTCTACTCTACAAAAATGAGCAGCTTTGGAACACAGAGACAACTGAACACATTGAAAAACACTGCTGCTGACTTAGCACACACTGCTTTAAAAAATTACAAGAAGTTGTTACAAGAAATTATTGGAAAAAGAAACGTCTTGATATTTAGTCAGTTAAGATGTTCTTTTGAAGCAAAACAATATAGTTAAATCGTTTGAACACTTTACATATAAGCATCTTAAATCACATAATGATTATATAGAGTTCTTAAACTCTTATGCTATGATCAAGTCCAAATCATGGATATACATATGTATATACATGTAGGTTTTTTTTTTGCTCCAAGTTCCACGAAGGAAGCATGCAATCTGGTTATAGCTCACTCACATCTTTGCCACAGGTCCAAGACTCATAAATTAAATCGCTTTGTTAAAACATCATCTGCTTGACTTGTGATGTGCACCTCTCTCTCTCTCCCCCCATCAGTTTGGATTATTGTTCATTTGGTTGCTTGTTTCACATCCTCTAACAGCTTGGGGGCAAAGATTATTCGACTCTGGTTTTTCCAGAGTTTTCATTGGAGTTCCGGAACAAGTTGGGCTAAATCAAACAAACTTTTTCTTTTTACCCTTGAAATTACTTTAGTTATATGGATAGTGTTTTACGGCCTATCAGCCTATGTAAGGCCATTAAGCAAGAAAATCACTAAAACAGTTTAGAGTAAACGCAAAGCAAGTCAAGGTGTCCTAGTTATTTGCCTCTTACAAATCACATACAGAGACGCTTTAGTTTCAAAGCCTAATGAAATATTATCAAAACAACCAATCAACCAGACTGACAAACATTTATTAAACTTATTTGTCTAAATGGGGTAGAAATGTTTGTTCTTGACCAGCCACATCATCTCATGACATGCTTAGTCTTTAAAGCACAGGATCTAGGTGTCAAACTGAGATTCAGATTTTTGTCTAACTGTCCAGTGGACTAGACATGACTGCAAGGGATGGATGTAATTCTCAATGTAAGTCTATAATGCAAAAAAATTGGCAGAAAATGGCTGTGGCAAGATATTGGCTTCAGTGGAGCCTTCAAAATTAACTATCAGGGCAATATAGCATGATGCCCTCAGTTAGTCACAGCACAAACATTTCAGTCCTGTTCCAACTGATTTTTTAGTTTTGTCTAGGGTGTCGACATGGAGAATTCAACACTTCCTCAGTTAGGAGTTAGTGTGATCAAACATGCTTTCTACAATTATTATGCTAAGTAACTCTTCTGCCAAATGGTCTCAAGGAAGCCATCATTGCAGTCTTGGTTGTCTAGTTGTCCAGCTGAGCAGTCAACATGGCCAAAAATTTTATCCACCAATTAATTAATCACACTCTTTATTATTAAACGTTAAATGCTTCTATGCCAATCAGTACCCAGGAATATGCCATGATACAAGTTGTTGACAGTGGCACATAATCACTCCATTGCTGACCTCATACAATGATTCAGGCAAGTTGAATACAGACTTTAAGACCATACAAGGTGGCTCTCAAGAAGGATTTATATAACATTAACTCCTCTGGCTTGTATTCATTCCTGTGCATGTATGTGTGGTTGTGTACTGGTTGGAAGGAGGGGTTGGGGGGGGGGGGGGGGGGGGGGGGGGGGGGGAGAGAGAGAGAGAGAGAGAGAGAGAGAGAGAGAGAGAGAGAGAGAGAGAGAGAGAGAGAGAGAGAGGGAGAGAGAGAGAGAGAGAGAGGCTTTTTTGCTTCCTCCTAAAACAATAGGTAATGTAGCAGCATACTTTTCAACATTGACGTCTACTTACTCCTTCGCCTCCCAATGATGTATGACACCGTTCTGAGGTGTTCTTTAATGTGATACTTCTGGTTCACACCTCGATTCCATTAAGTAAATCTGTCCATCCTTTCCTCCCTTTTCATGTGTTGCTATGTGAAACAAACCAGTTCACTGTTGGGAGAATTTATTTCCAAAAAAACAGCATGCTTGGAGAGCTGTGCACAATACTTGACAGAATCTTAACCCCATGCCAACATTGAAATATTCCTCTGCATTCAGGAGGAAGAGAACGTATATTTGGGGTTATCATTTATTCATAACAAATCATATAATTTCATTATGCTCAGGACCAAGTGCATGAATGGGGAAAAACCCCAAACAAAACAAAACTACCTACTTCGTGTGATGAAAACAAAAATTGCATTCAGCAAATGATATAAAAACTGGGCTAAATAAGGAAAACGGAATGAGAATCATCCTCAAGATTAGAGCCCAAAGAACTCATGATATCTCAACTTACCTTCTCATCTTATGACACCCAGCTATATGGATCAACCTCAAGTGCTAAATGATTCACATATCTTACCATTTCCACCACAGCTGAGACCTAATTGTTGAGATATTAGACACACTTGACACCTTTCCTCACAAGGCAACCTCCATCACTATAGCGGCTACGCACATGGCAAGACAGATGCCATGGTCTAAATGAAGCAGACATCAATATTTGTGAAAGTAAACCAAGTTTATTTAAAACACTGCATTGTAGAACCTCTTTAATGTAAAAACACAACCTAAATACTTTTCCACGCAATTTCCTACTTGGAATAACACCCTCATTTTCAGTCCTCACAGGACAGAAACCAACCTAAGGCCCATGAAAATCCATTCACCTGAACAATGGGGCCCTATATATGTACTCCACTGCAATGTTGTTAATTCCCAATAGTTTTTTCTCTCCTTCACAAGAGAATTTCTCGCTACCCTCTGCTGCCCGTTTTATAGAACCAACAAAAGCTTTATTATTTACCATCATCACAAAGAGAATGATCAAAGAAATTCTGATCCATGGGATTAAGAATGACAGGTAATAGCAAAGCAATCCATGGCATAGTCATATACAGTCAGTTCCTATCAGTTTCACACCAGGCCTGAAGCATCTGCCAGTTGAACACAAGATAAATCCTCACATAAGATGATGCAAATGCAACAAATCGATGGGAAAGTGAAACTGAATAAGTTTTTCTAAGCAACATGGCGTTAAAGCTATGAGCACTGAATTCTCCATCTCTCTGATAATACAACACAAGCAACAACATACAATGCCTAATCCCATTCCCAAATAGTGAAAAACTTCTAAAAGACACTGCACAACGAATGATTTTTATTTTTTTTAAACTTAAATTTATTTCCTTTTATGCAAAGACAATTAACAGTTTCCAACAAAGCCATGGCAAAGATCTGCCACAACATTTCCAGCAACAAATGTACATAAACGAGTTTCTTGTGAAATCATGTAAGTATAGATTTCATAAGAGTGGTGTATAACCAAACTTATCAGATATAACTCAAAATCAATGCAACAACAATTGATCCCACTTGAGTTAACAGCTTTAACACAAGGACAGATGAAATAATGAAGACCATGAGACTATGGATACTCTGGGAGTTATTATACCAGTCTTGAATGACCTGTGGTAGCAGTTACACACACAACTGACACATATCATTCACAATTCTTTCATTCACGCTCTGAGAGGGAACCTTTCATGATGGTGTGGATGAAATAACTCAGCTAGCCTTGTGGTCAAAGCTCGTCATGGTCCTCCTCTTTCTGTAGCAAGGAAAAGAAACAGGAGAATTAGGAAGCTGTTGCTTCCATGCTTCTCCGTCTGACCTTGCTGCCTGGCCTGTGCGACTCCAGCTTTACTGTTTTCACTCTGATTTTGCTCCTACGTTTAGGGTTTAAAGTGTTTATTGAAGCTAAGGTTTTTGGGAAATTTAGTCTATTTGTCCAGTAGCCTTTGAAGAAAAAAAAGGGGAAGAAAATAGGAAAAGCACATCTTACAAGAAATAAAGCGTGACAAAAAAATGTCCATGCAGTGTCCAAAATGAATAGGCAGACAAAAAAAGAAAGAAAGAAAGAAAGAAAAAAAGACAGAAAAAAGCCATATCCCCCACAAGGCAGCAAACACAGGAAAATTGAAAGTTACTTTGTAATATGTTGATGCTGTAAGTATCCATGCAGACTTGTGGTGGAATAGTCACAAGAGCAGAAAGTGCATAAATGTTACATGTAAAAACAGTCACCAATAGACAGGTCAAACTTGGTACATAGATCAAAATGTAGGTCTAGAAAGGAAGAGAGGAATTCATTTGGGGGCATAGAGCAGCTCTGGGAATGCAATGAAGTCTGGTGATGGGCTGTATGACTGGAAGGATCAATTCAGACCACACAGGCACAGCAGCAAGGTTTGACGGGAAACATTCACTATTGTCATGGAAAAACGCCTCATGCACAAATCTAGTCTAGATTAAACACACAGATAGCCATGCCTGTTCAAAATTCTCCAAGATCACACACTACAGCACTGCTTTAATTCCTGATGAAATGAATAATGAATTTCCACTGCATCAAAAAATGGTTAAATTTATGACACATTACTCAAAAAATGGCATATGTTCTTGAAAAGACCAATTCTGACTGCACAAGGTTTTAAGAGCTAATGAGTCTGCTTACCTTTTCTGATGCATCATCCTCTTCTTTAACTTCCTCATCCGCATCAGCATCCTCAGCCGCATCCTCAAAGACAGGCTCATCCTCTACCTATCAACAAAACAATGCATACTCACTGTTACATGAGTTTGATGCAACTGTCTGCAGTTGTGCAGTCTCCAGAAACCCCAGGGCAAGTTGAACATTTTATTGAGAACTACATTCAACACTGGGTGGCAATAGCGTACGAAACAGAGTGGCATAAGACAAGCATCGGAAGCTGAGGACCATCAGGGCAAATCCAGAGGCAATGGGTCGTCAAAGCTGCAGACCATTTAGGTGCTACATTTTTATAGAGAACACACAAACACATAAAACACACACACACACACACACACACACACACGCACACAATCACGTAATGAAAAGAAAAAAGATACCTTAGCATCCAGGGGTACATCCAGGCTGAGCCGAAGCATCCTCTCAATGCGGCTGGCAAAGTCAGCCGAGTCCCTGACAGAGTAGCCAGAGCGGAGCGTCGCTGCCTCAAACATGACCAAGGCCAGGTCCTTGGCTGTCTCGTCATCTTTGTTGGCCTCCACTCTTGACTTGAGTTCCTTGATGAGGGGGTGCCTGGGGTTGATCTCCAGAATTTTCTTCTGGTTGCCATAGAATCTGCAATACACATACAATGCACAGCCCACTGAACATCCCTCATTTCAGAGTCATGATTGTACTGAAGCTCAAGGAACAATCTACAGCCTTAGGTATGATGGATAAGACAAAGCCTGCATTTGTTCATGACATGATAAGATGTGCTCTTCAAATGTTAATTAGAGATCATACTCATCATCATTTTCATCACTGCTTATATTGCACTATTCTCAAAAGATTGCTCATTGCACACAGAAAAGAAAACATGATTAAAATGCTTGTTCAAATATGTATGTCTTCAGCGATCAACCATTAACAAGAAGGGCAAAGCCCATACGACTCACATGCTTGACCTTGACCTTTATATGACCTTGACCTTCAGGTGACCTTCAAGGTCAAGGTCAAACAACTAAACCTACCAATGACATCATACACAAAGAAATGCTTTACACATTTTTCCTACCAAAATACATGTGACCTTGACCCAAGGTCAAGGTCATCCAAGGTCATGCAACACAAAGCTGTTAATTCAAGACATAGGAAGCACAATGGTGCTTATTGGCACTTTCTACCATGAGATATAGTCACTTTTAGTGGTTCACTACCCCATTTTGGTCACATTTCATAAGGGTCAAAGTGACCTTGACCTTGATGATATGTGACCAAATGTGTCTCATGATGAAAGTATAACATGTGCCCCACATAATTATTAACTTTGAAACAGTTATCTTCCATAGTTCAGGGTCAAGGTCACTTCAAAATATGTATACAATCCAACTTTGAAGAGCTCCTGTGACCTTGACCTTGAAGCAAGGTCAACCAAACTGGTATCAAAAGATAGGGCTTGCTTTGACCTATATACCACTTGTAGCTAAGGTCGCCATTCTCAATAACGTGGGAGAAAATTGGGAAAATGTGAAAAATGACTGTTTTTGAGACCACATTTATGGCTCCTGTGACCTTGACCTTGAAGCAAGGTCAAGTCACTATGTATGTTTTTTGAGGCCTTGTCATCATACACCATCATGCCACATTTGGTGTTGATAGACTTAATAGTCTCCGAGAAAAATCCAACGTTTAAGTTTTTTACGGACGCCCGGACGGACGCCACGGCTCAGTACATAGACTCACTTTTGCTTCGCATGTGAGTCAAAAAGGCAAGGATGTGGGAAAAAAACACCATTTTGGATCATGCTAGGCATGTATCAAAACATAGTTCAAGGACTGTTGAGCTACACAAAGTCACCATTGTGAGTGACCGATATATGGCAAGACACAGGTAGCCATGGATCATTCAAGACTTGATTGATGGTCAGATGTTAGTACAACAATAATTCCTAAACTGAAACTGAAGGGGGTGACAACCCAAGTCAGAAAGAAGTACGACAGGCTCCCAGATGCTGTCTTTGGTTCAGCACAGGCAGACAGAGACAGTGGCACCACACTGAGACAAGAACAATGCTGATGTACACTTACTCCTGGGTGGGGTCCTTGGCCTTGGCGTAGGCCTGGGCCTTCATGATCCTCTCCATGTTGCCAGACCAGCCGTACTGGTTGGCCACCAGGGCACAGGGCGAATCTGACAGACGCTCGGTGATGCTCACCTTCTCCACCTGAAACGAAGCATAAAATCATCACTGGATGTTGCCTCACTATTTTGGCATTGGATCTACTATATCCTAAGCACATACATACAATAAAGAGATTCTACAATGGAGGATGATGCCTTTTGCATTTGAGTGCTCCGCTATTTGTAACATTTCATTTAATGTAATCAACTAAGTGGATAATGAAAACAATATCTTGATCATAAAATTGTGGCACACCACCATGTCATAATATTCCTTCAGTAGAAAGCATGTGCAATTAACCCTTTTCGACCGGATGCTCCACGCACGTTACATCTCCCTTTCTGACTGGATGCCATGTGGATGTGGCATTTGATAGTGGTGTACTTCCAACGCGTGGACAGAAATAGCTACACATATCACATGACAAGATTCTAGGCCTACTGTGTGGCCGAGTGAAAGTACCTCCATTCAGCATTTACACATTGAAAATTGAGCAAGCAGGAGCGGAGAAATAATACTTTTACTTGTTGATTTTCGCTGGATGTGATGTTAAAGTTAAATCTACCTTTTCTGACAGACACAACATACAAGGCGCATCCTACAGTAGCTGTGTAAATCGGATTGAAGCAAGCCAATCTTATCATCCTATCAACCACACAGGGAATTATGGGAAATCTGCAAAATGGCTGCACCCAGACACAAATATTTAATTGAGATTGGTGATGTAGTTGCAGAGTTATTGACTTTTTAATCACATGGCATTGGGATTTTTTTGGACCAGTTGAAAACTTGGCTGACAAAGCATCAGATATAAGTGAGGGTGGTGATATTAAAGTCTAATTTGACCCAGAATAGGCCCATAATGGTGATAGAGTAGATATTGAGCTAGATGGAGAAGACCATTATTCGGAAAAAGAATCCGATGATGAGGACGAGTTGCTCCGATGAAACTTTTCAGTGACTTCCTGGTCTGAATATCAGCACGACTCCAACATGGCTTATTAGACCATTGATTTATTTTTGCATGTACTGTGAATATTCCATTATTCATGATTGTTTCAAGATGGTGCAAAAACAGTAAGTAATTTTCCCTATGTTAATTATTTGAATATTTGTGCAAGTTCAAATGAACATAACAATAATTTGCTTTGCAAGAAGTCTTTATCATGTCAGAAGAACGTATTCCTCCCTTTTCTTTATGATACTATGTAAAGCATTGTTTTTGTTTCTGAAAGATGAAGACATCACAACAAAGTACAATATTTTAGCTATATATCAGAGGCTAATTGATGTAAATAAATTGACGAACAAGAAGGGCAAAGCCCATACGACTCACATGCTTGACCTTGACCTTTACATGACATTGACCTTCAGGTGACCTTCAAGGTCAAACAACTTAACCTAGCAATGACATACACTAAAAAATGCTTTACACATATTTCCTACCAAAATACACGTGACCTTGACCCAAGGTCAAGGTCATGAAACACAAAGCTGTTAATTCAAGACATAGGAAGCACAATGGTGCTTATTGGCACTTTCTACCATGAGATATGGTCACTTTTAGTGGTTCACTACCCCATTTTGGTCACGTTTCATAAGGGTCAAAGTGACCTTGACCTTGATGATATGTGAACTAATGTGTCTCATGATGAAAGTATAACATGTGCCCCACATAATTATTAACTTTGAAACAGTTATCTTCCATAGTTCAGGGTCAAGGTCACTTAAAAAAATGTATACAATCCAACTTTGAAGAGCTCCTGTGACCTTGACGCAAGGTCAACCAAACTGGTATCAAAAGATAGGGATTACTTTTCCCTATACACCATATATAGGTCAGGTATCCAATCTCAAAAACTTCAGAGAAAATTGAGAAAATGTAAAAAAGGCTGTTTTTTTAGACAACTTTTATGGCCCCTGCGACCTTGACCTTGAAGCAAGGTCAAGTCACTGTGTATGTTTTTTGACGCCTTGTCATCATACACCATCAAGCCACATTTGGTATTGATAGACTTAATAGTCTCCGAGAAAAATCCAACGTTAAGGTTTTCGGACGCCCGGATGCCCAGACGGACGAAACGGGTGAGTACATAGACTCACTTTTGCTTCGCATGCGAGTCAAAAAAGCTCAGGATCCAGGAAGCTTTTTTAAAATTACAATGATGTTAGGCTGTAATGGGTTTGATCCCAGACTCGCTCAGCACATTCAAATACATTTTATCTGACAAGGTAGGAACACTCAATTCATTCACAAAGACTACTCTCACATTACATAACTGAAAGAGGACTGAGGGCAATTGCACGAAGGAAAGTGAGGACTCACGTGATCCTTGAGAGCCTCATCCTTCAGCCAGTCCATGAGGGGCTGGAAGGTCTCCTCCTGCTGCTTCTTGTACTGCCTGGCTTTCTCGCCTTCGTCCAGACTCAGTCCCTCCTTGGCCACGTTCTGGAACTTCTTGCCCTCAAAGTCTGGCAGGGATTGAATGCAGTACTCATCCACAGGCTCCGTCAGGTACAGCACCTCGTAGCCCTTCTTCATCAGCCGCTCCACAAACACAGACTTTTCCACCTATGGATAAACATGCACTGGCATCGGGTACAATGCAACCATGTCAAATGTCATGCTGACAGGAATATCAATTATTGACCTTGTCTCCATGGTAGGTAGGTGTCAGACAAGTAGTCATTAGAATGTTGCAGTGCCTGCCTAATTTAGCCCATGAGTGAGGTGCATCATTCACACTGAATCTTGCCATTCCTGGCAGCTAGCTGAGAGATTAGTACAGCATGAAATAACAAGAAGGGCAAAGCCCATACGACTCACATGGTTGACCTTGACCTTTATATGACCTTGACCTTCAGGTGACCTTCAAGGTCAAGGTCAAACAACTAAACCTACCAATGACATCATACACAAAGAAATGCTTTACACATTTTTCCTACCAAAAGACATGTGACCTTGACCCAAGGTGAAGGTCACCCAAGGTCATGCAACACAAAGCTGTTAATTCAAGACATAGGAAGCACAATGGTGCTTATTGGCACTTTCTACCATGAGATATAGTCACTTTTAGTGGTTCACTACCCCATTTTGGTCACATTTCATAAGGGTCAAAAAGACCTTGACCTTGATGATATGTGAACAAATGTGTCTCATGATGAAAGTATAACATGTGCCCCACATAATTATTAAGTTTGAAACAGTTATCTTCCATAGTTCACGGTCAAGGTCACTTCAAAATATGTATACAATCCAACTTTGAAGAGCTCCTGTGACCTTGACCTTGAAGCAAGGTCAACCAAACTGGTATCAAAAGATAGGGCTTGCTTTGACCTATATACCACTTGTAGCTAAGGTCGCCATTCTCAATAACGTGGGAGAAAATTGGGAAAATGTGAAAAATGACTGTTTTTGAGACCACATTTATGGCTCCTGTGTCCTTGACCTTGAAGCAAGGTCAAGTCACTATGTATGTTTTTTTGAGGCCTTGTCATCATACACCATCATGCCACATTTGGTGTTGATAGACTTAATAGTCTCTGAGAAAAATCCAACGTTTAAGGTTTTTACGCCCAGACGGACGGACGGACGACACGGCTGAGTACATAGACTCACCTTTGCTTCGCATGTGAGTCAAAAATGATGGTATCCTATGCAGCACTGAGGTTTTGAAACATCTTTTAAGGAGTGGAGTCCAAGTATCAATGAAAGCGTCCCATCTACAAATGCATTTATCATATTCCAGCAACAAATTCTGACTGCACTTCTGATGAGAAGGCGAACATCATCAACGTGGGAATATGAAACTTCTACCTACAAACTGCTTTTTCTGCCAAAATGCTGTAAACAGTAATTTGTCCTACCGAGAAGTGCTAATGCATGACGCAGACACAAGCAAAAGAGTGGAGGAGCTGAAGACTCACCTCCTTCCTGCCGGAACCTCCAACAAAGTAGATGGCAGACTGCCCTTCCTTCATGCGCTCCACATACTCTGCCAGGCTGGTGGTCTCAGTGTCAGAGTGGGAGGAAGAAAAGCGCAACAGCTTGGACAGGCGGGTGCGGTTGGATGGGTCCTCAATCACACCCAGCTTGATGCTGTCAACAACAAATACATTACATGATAGAAGAAACCTTGATGCTAGCAATGCAAAGTAAAACTGGCCCACATTTCTGGAGAAATAAATGTGATTTACACAGCCTACACAGTCACCAGGGGGCAATTTGCCAGAGACTTTCTGCCCCGTGATCCTCAGATTGGAAGAACCAGTAATTATCACCATCACCAATGAAAATAATGGTGTCAAAGAACAGAGGTCAAAGAATGTTCAGGTCCAACTACTTTGCAGGGAATCATTGACCTGTTAACTCTTGTCCTGCTGCTAATGACAACACCAACAGCATGAGCTTTGATCATTCATGCTTTTGTCTTCTAGCTGACTGCATACTCCATGCTAGCTCCCAAACCAGCTTCAAATTCATCACAGGCAGCAACCAAAATAGATCTGAGCACATTAACTGAGGCATGATGAAAATGGAGCAACAATGAATCCTCTCATTGGGAAGTCATGAATCTTAAGCAGTCCAGGCCAACTACAAGTTAGCACCACTTTCACAAGTCAACAAACTAGATACATTTTGCATCACTCACTTTGTGCTGTACTCCTTCCAGAACTTCTCATATTCATCCTTGTCAATCTTCTTGATCATGTCTAGGGTCTTTCGGACCAGCTTCTTCTTTATAACCTTGAGCAGTTTGTTCTGCTGCAGTGTTTCTCTAGAGACGTTCAGTGGGAGGTCATCCGAGTCAACCTGTCAAAAATAATCACCATCTTTATAGCTGGCAGCCAAGACTTTTATATGGCAAGAAACCACTGGAATACACAGGCAGAATGCCACAAAGGAACACCAAGAGTACACTGCCATTTAAAATAATATTGAAAACAATGAAAACATAGTGCGACTCATAAACGAGAACAAAACCCAGAATATATTTTTAAAAAAGATCTAATTCACGTGCTTGATTTAATTCATAACTGTGTCAGAAACTATTTGTTTTCAGAAACAAAGACTGCACATTTGACCAGGTTGTTGTCAACAAATTCTCTGACAACAGAAATGTTTATCACTTCCTCAGTTTATATATAATGGAAAAATCATGAGATTAACTAGGGGACCAAAAAACTAATCCTCTGTAACAGCTATACTCACTGGATTCTGTATAACACTTTTCATTCATGGATGAGTAAAGCAGTTGTTCAAGATTTACTGTCCCGTTACCTAAGTAAGCATCCTGCCACATGTTTTACTATGCAGATTTAGTTGAATGTCTGATAGGACACTCACCACACCCTTGATGAAGGTGAGGTACTTCGGCAACATGTCGTGGAAGTCATCCGTGATGAAGACGCGGCGCACATAGAGCTTGATGTTGTCCTTGCTCTTGTCGTAGCTCTGGAACATGTCGAAGGGGCCAGTCTTGGGGATGTACAGAATGGACTTGAAGGTGACTTCACCCTCAGCAGTGAAGTGGATCTTGGCCAGGGGCTCCTCATGGTCACGGCTGATGGACTTGTAGAAGTCGTTGTACTCCTCATCAGTGATATCTGCTGGCCTGCAAAGTCAGTCAGTCATTTCAGTGATGTGGCTTCAGGTGGGCCATCTTGACATGGACAATACTTTTGCTGAGCATCAGAATAAAGATAAAGCTGCAAATGTACCCTTTAAAAAACGATAAGTAACATCAAGAATGATAATATATGGTTTAATCAACACTCATGGCTTTCGCTCTTTCTCATACTATGGCCCTCAACTGTGGAATTCTCTCCCTCACAATATCCGACACTCTACCTCCATCTCTTCCTTCAAATCCAACCTCAAAACCTACCTTTTTCAGCAATATTACTTGTGAATTCGTTAGAATCCTGCCGCAACCCCCCCCCCCCCCCCCCCCCCCCCTTCCTCTACCCCCACGTACATCTTGACATCTGTGTAAATATTTGTATAGTATATTGTCAGTCTGACTGTGTACATCTGAATGCATGTGTTTGACTATGACTGGATGACTAAATGTATAGACTGTGTGTTGTATGTTTATTTTGTATATGTATGTATATATGTTACGCGCTTAGAACCTCGGGAAAGGCGCTTTATAAATATAATAAAAGAGGATAAAAGAGGAGTATTTACAGAATCAATTTCCATCCCCCACTGAATGCTAAGGAAGATTGGATCGAGTTACAAACATGGGAAAGAAAAGGGTGATTGATGGCAAACTGGGAAAAATAAATTTTAATTGTGATACGGTTTTCCTACCTTTTCATGAGTGTTCTATAGGTATACTGCAAGCAACAACAAAGATTTAAAACCTACCAGCTACACGTATCCACAGACACAACAGGGATCCACAGATACACTGACACAGAGACAGAATCACACATGTACGCACGCACACACACACACAAGCACACACACACACACAAACACACACACAAACACACACACACACGCACACACACACACAAGCACACACAAACACACACACAAACACACACACACACACACAAACACACACAAGCACACACACACACAAGCACACACACACACAAACACACACACAAACACACACAACACACACATGGTCACTCACTTCCTTGTCCAAATGGGTTTGACGCTGTTCATCAGTTCCCAGTCCCACACAGTCTTGGTCACCTTCTTGGTCTTTGGCTTGTCCTCCTTCTCCTCCTCCACCTTGGCGTCCTCCTCCTCCTCCTCCTCTGGCTTGTCCTCCTTGGCAACCTCCTCCTTCTCCTCCTCCACTGGCTCCTCAACCTCCTCAGTCTGTCAAATAACAAACAGCAGATGTAATCTATGCAAAAAGACAAAAGTTCATCAAATTTTGGTAGTGATGGTACAAGTAGAGTGATGATCACTGACTAATCCCTCCTTCAGATGCAAGGATAGAAAATACATGTGATGAAGAAATTGTGTGATAATTTATCTAATGTTATTCTCATTTGTCGGGGGTGGGGAGGGGTGGGGTGGAGCAGAGCAGTACAGTCTGTACATCTTGATCTCACAGCTAAAAATGGTTCATTTCGAATCAGTGAACAATTTTTCAGAATACATCGATCCTGATTAGGTAAGAAGTCCGACATTTGTTGCGCATAGTCATGTTACAGATCTATCCAAGTGCAAAGCCAGTGCACAAAGTGATTTACCTTGCTGGACCACAGGTAGATGTTGAAGTTGATGAACTGGCTGTACTTCTTCACCAGATCACGGATGGTGGACTCTTGCAGGTAGTCATGGGCCTCCTCCTTCAGGTGCAGGCTGCAGATACACAACACAAGCTGTCATGCTACATTGTCTCAAATGCTGTGCATGTGCCACTACCACCCATAGGGTTGCACTTCAGTTCCTCTGCTTCAAAACAAACCTAAAATAAATAGTTGCACATAGAAAAAAAAATTGAATAATACTGCTTCAGATGTTAGGACATGGGAAATAATATTTAATTGCAATCAGCTTACTTTCAAATGATATCGGATAATTCCCAGGCAGCCGATTAGCTTGCAGATGAGAGATCAAGAAAGCATATGAGCAATTCTAAAAAGGTGGCAATGGCGCATGGTTGTCCAGTAGAGTGTAAATAACACAAAAACTACAAACTTTTTATGATGTTACGTTTATATCATATTGTAGAGAAAAGATTAAAGATATACATATAATAAATCTGTTCCGATTGTTGCTTTTGTGTGTGAATGGTCCGCATGTATTTAAAGAGAAACGTGAAAAACCGCCATTACCAAACGTGACATTTTTCACCAAGAGGAAAAGGATTCCGTTTTCTCTTGAACCCCACATTTGTTTTCTAACATCTGGTGGTTTTTAGACAAGAAAATAGTTAATGCTCAACTGCCAGCAACTAGAACTGAATGTTACCAACCTATTCTGATTTTATTTGGCTTCAAAATCCGCGTTTGCCTCGTCATGGCGTCGTGTCATTGCAGACGAATTTTTCAGTGTACGATAAGATCAACTATTTTCGGCGTGGTTTATTGGATTTTGGATCCAGGATTGGTGTAAAGTTATCGATAATATCGTCATAATTCTCAGAAAATTAATCAAAGCGTTTTTTAAGGAGTTGTAGGATGTGAAAGTTTAGCATCAAATTTCCGTCATAATGTGCCGAATCAACAAAAGCGAAAAAAGATGAATTTTCTTTGAAACTTTTCTGTTCCCGATCCATAATTTCGTTCTAACACATATATGCCAGAAGTGCTGACCGAGCAACACGAGGTAAAATGGAGCACAAACGAAGAGGTAAGAGTTTTTGTATTTGTGTCATCATAAATTGTGGACGATTGCCGAGGCAACAAAGTACTAACCAGGAAGCCAAAATGCACAGATTTGAAAGCTTAGTTTCAGCATCTTCCTTCCAAAGAACGCCACATGTTTGGTATCGCATCGAAGCTTCATTTCCCGGCTTTACGTTGCAACTGTTTCCGGTACCGAAGAATAATTACCGAAGGCACACGAGATAGAAATCAGAGGCCATTGCAAACCAATGGAAAGCTTCGAAATAACGGCCTGTCTGTCAGCTAGGCTCTGATTGGCCGCTTGTGTGCGTGATCACAGCGTGTCACGGCGGAAGTGGCTGGCGGAAACGGCCGAACCGTACTTCGACTGGCGGAAGTGGTGGTCGGAAACGGCCGAACCGTACTTCGACTGCTTCCGACCTGAACGTCGGCCGCCGAAGCAAACATCGGTTTCCTGTGTTGACTTGTCACTGATGACACAAAATTGATTTCTTGAATTAAATTGCTGCAAAACGGCAATTTTAAGCTGTACCTTTGCTACAGTGAATAAATGTTGTCATTTTTAGTACACAAACAGTAGTTGGTGTCTGTATTGCTTGTTTTTTGTCATTACTGAGAAAGTGTACAAACGGATATGTTGACTAGTCACCGATGACATTACAAATGCTTTATAATTACCAAATTCAATTGTTTTTTTTATATAATTGTTTTACAGGATGTTATTGCATTAGGAATGACATCTAATATAGTAAGAATAGTTAGTGTGACATTTTTGGTAATAACAGATATTTGTGGGGTTTTTGTGTCATCGGTGACTAGTCAACATTCACTTTTTCCTGTGTTGACTTGTCACTGATGACACAACATTGATTTCTTGAATTAAATTGCTGCAAAACGGCAATTTTAAGCTGTACCTTTGCTACAGTGAATAAATGTTGTCATTTTTAGTACACAAACAGTAGTTGGTGTCTGTATTGCTTGTTTTTTGTAATTACTGAGAAAGTGTACAAACGGATATGTTGACTAGTCACCGATGACATTACAAATGCTTTATAATTACCAAATTCAATTGTTTTTTTTATATAATTGTTTTACAGGATGTTATTGCATTAGGAATGACATCTAATATAGTAAGAATAGTTAGTGTGACATTTTTGGTAATAACAGATATTTGTGGTTTTTTTATGACATGAATGACTAGTCAACATTCACCTTTTTCCACTTTAACGCTCACATACACACACACAAAATAGCAAACTATCTTTTTATTCATAATTTATGATAAAATACAGTTTGTTCTAACATTATATGCTGATTCCAGTCAAATCTGATGATTTTTACTAATTAGGTCTAATGTCACACTTTTCTTGCCACCTTTTTAGAATTGCTCATATCCCAATATGCTACACAGCATGGGTGAGGTACTGCAAGGCTTCCTGTCAAGACAGAGGGCCAAAGCAAAAGAAAACAGACAAGCAAACTGAGAGAT
>JAWQFJ010002609.1:223587-226087 GCA_034096865.1 Theodoxus fluviatilis
TGGTCACATTTCATAAGGGTCAAAGTGACCTTGACCTTGATGATATGTGACCAAATATGTCTCATGATGAAGGTATAACATGTGCCCCACATAATTATTAAGTTTGAAACAGTAATCTTCCATAGTTCAGGGTCAATGTCACTTCAAAATATGTATACAATCCAACTTTGAAGAGCTCCTGTGACCTTGACCTTGAAGCAAGGTCAACCAAACTGGTATCAAAAGATAGGGCTTACTTTGCCCTATATACCATATATAGGTCAGGTATCCAATCTCAAAAACGTCAGAGAAAATTGAGAAAATGTGAAAAATGGCTGTTTTTTATACAACATTTATGGCCCCTGCGACCTTGACCTTGAAGCAAGGACAAGTCACTATGTATGTTTTTTGAGGCCTTGTCATCATACACCATCATGCCACATTTGGTATTGATAGACTTAATAGTCTCTGAGAAAAATCCAACGTTAAAGTTTTCGGACGCCCGGACGCCCTGACGGACGAAACGGGTGAGTACATAGACTAGACTCACTTTTGCTTCGCATGTGAGTCAATCATACCATAATAATGACAATGAATAACAAGAAGGGCAAAGCCCATACGACTCACATGCTTGACCTTGACCTTTATATGACCTTGACCTTCAGGTGACCTTCAAGGTCAAGGTCAAACAACTAAACCTACCAATGACATCATACACAAAGAAATGCTTTACACATTTTTCCTACCAAAATACATGTGACCTTGACCCAAGGTCAAGGTTATCCAAGGTCATGCAACACAAAGCTGTTAATTCAAGACATAGGAAGCACAATGGTGCTTATTGGCACTTTCTACCATGAGATATTGTCACTTTTAGTGGTTCCCTACCCCATTTTGGTCACATTTCATAAGGGTCAAAGTGACCTTGACCTTGATGATATGTGACCAAATGTGTCTCATGATGAAAGTATAACATGTGCCCCACATAATTATTAAGTTTGAAACAGTTATCTTCCATAGTTCAGGGTCAAGGTCACTTCAAAATATGTATACAATCCAACTTTGAAGAGCTCCTGTGACCTTGACCTTGAAGCAAGGTCAACCAAACTGGTATCAAAAGATAGGGCTTGCTTTGACCTATATACCACTTGTAGCTAAGGTTGCCATTCTCAATAACGTGGGAGAAAATTGGGAAAATGTGAAAAATGACTGTTTTTGAGACCACATTTATGGCTCCTGTGACCTTGACCTTGAAACAAGGTCAAGTCACTATGTATGTTTTTTGAGGCCTTGTCATCATACACCATCATGCCACATTTGGTGTTGATAGACTTAATAGTCTCCGAGAAAAATCAAACGTTTAAGTTTTTTACGCCCGGACGCAACGGCTCAGTACATAGACTCACTTTTGCTTCGCATGTGAGTCAAAAATGCATTAGTGACAAAAATTTAGTAATCATTTGACAGAGGGTAATAAAACACAAGTAAACCCTACCTCCTTGTTCTTGTAGAGGGAGTTGATGATTAGCTTCATCATCCGATCAACTTCTGCTTGGAATGCAAATTTCTCTGCCTTGTCTCGTAGTTCTTTCATTTGTGCTACGTTCAACCCATCTAGTTTGATTGCCTCCTCCTCCCTGAAGTAGGGAAAAAATGGGTGTAATAGGCTACAGTCTAATTAATGTATATATCCAATAAGCTCTCATCACACACATGTGCACACGACACACATACACACACACTATTAACAAACACACACACACACACACTATACACAACCCAGTAAAATAAACTTAGCTAACCAATGGCTGATAAGTCTGTAACCTAGTTTTTTGCAATCTGATGCATTATTGTGATTTCCTGTTATTCAATCAGTGCTGACAAGTGACATGCACTCGCCAAAGATGACTGAACATCTAACACAAAATCACATTTTTTTCCCTGCAGGGATGTAGCTAATGATGGGTAAAAAGCAATGAAAAATGCAGAGAAGTGCCCCCCATTTGCTTGGAGATAGGCACATTTCAATTCAATGTGATTGTAAAATAGTGTTTGTCCTTCCTTACTTCCCTGTTGTTTTCCCCTCCCTCCTATCGTCTCCTTCTCCTCCCTCTCTTTTTCGCGCGCGCCTCTCCCTCCCGCCCTCCCTCCCTCGATCCTCTCCTCTGTCTCTCTCTCCTCTGTCTCTCTGTCTTCTGTCTCTCTGTCTCCTGTCTCTCCTCTCTCTGTGTCTCTGAGTCTCTCAGTCTCTGTCTCTATATCTGTCTCTCTCTATGTCTTCCTGGTACTCTCTCTGTCTCTCTGTCTCTGTACTTTCTCTCTCATCTGCTCCTCGTCGCATCTCTCTCTCTCTCTCTCTCTCTCTCTCTCTCTCATTCTCCCCAAAAGTTTACCCACAGGTTCAGGTACCAGACTGTACAGTTACACACTCTGTGTCCACTGTACAGGGAGGAAGACGAAGTTGAAACACATTTTGCTTTTATTTGCCCTGCCTTAAAGAAGTGATTTGTTAATGTGGCAC
>JAWQFJ010002609.1:251087-266087 GCA_034096865.1 Theodoxus fluviatilis
TGCCGACATTAGTTGCTTTGAAATGGCAGGTTTATAGAAACACTGCCCATGTTTCTATATAGAAAACGATGATTTCGTATGGCTTTTAATGACTATAAATGAATTTATACCCACAGGCTTCAAACTAATGATGGGACTTAATTAAGATCTTTCTTGCAAAAAGAAACCGTAACACGACAAATAAAGGCTTAAACAGACGACAAGTACATATATTCTCTTGGGATTTCCTTTTTTTAAATCAAGGTTGGTCAGCTCAACATTTTGCGCAAGTGGAAATTCTTAACTCCTCAAGGATTGATGACGTCCTTGGAATGGAAAAAATAAAGTTGACTCGCTGAGTAAAGCGTGGAACAACGAGCGCCCATGCTGGCAGCCACTACGGATGTCTCGTGAATGGCGTCAGCGCAAGATGGCGTCAGTGTGCGCCCTTCAAAATCTGGATATGTTGGACTGCGGGAAAGCGGGAGTAATACAGGGTCAAGTCCTATACATGTTGCAGAGATCTATGCCGCTTTTGTCCTCGTGTAATCTTGCAACGAACGTCCTTGTAAGTGAGCTTCTGAGCGAAGATGTGTTCCTTTTTGGGGGGAAAACAATTATGCTCCGCGTCTCTTGTTTATGAAGTTTTAACTCTAGTAAATGTATGATTGTGTAATTCACTAAGGTTTATCAGAAACGCTAGTTATGACATTAAATTATTGTCAGGAAACGAAGAGCGTATACAGCTCTTCTTTCAGACAAAAAAAAAACACAAATAAAGTTCATGGCCATGATGGATCTGTGATCTGGCGTGCGGTACGTCGCAGAAATACCAGAATGTACAAGAGCTTCACAGCTGCCTCGATTATATTCATTGTTCAATGGAATTTCTGACCCATCTGTGGATATTTTCCAGCACGTTTAAAATGGCGGTATTGACAGTTCTGCGGTTGTCAAGCCCACTGACTTTCCACTTCAATATAGGGCGATGTGTTGTATGGTGAATTATCACCACGACTATAGACAAGATTATCTTCCATCGAAGGATGATGAGTTTTCCTAGAATTGTTTCATGTACATAATCGAGTTTAAGATGATTTGCAACTCACTAGTAACGCACAACTGGAATAGGCAAATACTATGTGATACATTGATATTTGGATAGGTCTTATCAATTGGTCTGTTGCCATCTAATCTTTCTTTTAAGCACATATTAAGCATTAGAAATCAGATAAATATAAACCGTGCAATAGTGATTTATGGTACCTGAATTGGAATGCGTTTTGATGCAATGACTGTAAGACTGGAGGAATGTTACCGTTAACGTTTTGTTGTTTGTTGTGTGCATGTTGGTGATTACACGTTTGCAAACCTCTTACACTTGTGAGTCTTTCTGTACAGTGCTTTCTGGGGACTTGGATTTTTCAAGTTCTGGTCTCATCGACGAGAAGAAACAAATGTATACGACATAGATATTAGATATGGTGGCATATCTCCTTTTAGTCTATGCAATAGTTGTTGAATTCTGTGTGATTTGCATCATAGCTTGGTGCACTTTTGTAAACCAAATCTTATAATGGAAAGACTGATGATTGACAGGTGTGGAAGACGAAAGAGAGCTGCAGAAAACGCCTTCATCAATTAATCTTTATTCGTTAGCATGCATCTCAGAGATAGGGTAAAAACCAGGCCTTTTCTGGATAGTAGTTGGATTATGGGTTTTGCGTTCGTTCCTGGGTCGAGTGACGAATTATTTTGGCTTGAATGAACTTACATCCCAAACGCTTATACCTACCTGTACTTGGAATTATTGGATGTGTACAACATTAGCAGAAGCCGTTCAATAACTTTTTCTTCTTGTGCAGGGGTTAAGTTAAGCTGGACAAAAATGTTGGAGCTTTCTTGGAAATCCAATTGTCTTTTGAGAGGTTTCTCAGGACTTCTTGTCACGATTGATAGGGCTTTGTGTGTCCAATTTCTATAATCTATGATTTTATTTCTATATATATCACGTTGCCTTGACATTTCGACATAATCAGTGGGGTTTTTTAGTCTCCGCACTGCAGCTGACTTTTCTGTGCTCGGAGTCTTTCGCCTCCATAGCAGATGCCCACCCCACTCTCAAACTATGATCAAACTAGTATCCTGCATGCATTTCTACTCTAAGATTTCTATGACATACTGTAGGCACACTCAACTAGCATAAACATTTGCTAACACTTATATTCTCATATACACAAGTACACACACAGAAGCGGATCGACGATGTTGAGCCAACATGGATATAATCATTGAACAATCATAGTTTATATTTGATGCTCTCTACGTAAACATTTTACAGTTGAAGAGAGAGAGAGAGAGAGAAAGAGAGAGAGAGAGGGACAGAGAGAGAGAGAGACACAGAGAGAGAGAGAGACGCCCCTTTTTAGATGCTAATTAGCAGAGTTAGATTGTCATAAGTGATAAGCCACAACGCGAAGCGGATAATTCTCGTGAAAATTGCAACTACTTTTATTCTCCTTCTCCTTTTCTTGTTGTGTATAGTTTCTCTACAAATATACTTGAATGAGAATTTTAACACACTTCGCACCTACTTGTAGAAATAGCGTATTCAGCAACGTCACTTGATACCTATCAAAATCATAATGTTTCTAAAAGCGTTAAGATATTGCAACCCACTAAGAACAAGTTCTCCGATTTATGATTTTGCAGTCTCATTTACGATTGGACATCCTGTTGTTCAAGTCACGTTTCAAGTTCAGAGCATGTCATGTAGGCTACAACTCTTTTAGACAAATCAAAACATCTCGGCGCATTCTCAACTATATATTGGTGTCATAGCTGACCAGGAGATTAAGGAAAGCGAATTATTTGTCAATGAAGGATCTGCGTTGCAAATTGCTGGCCTCGAAGTGTTGAATGTCTACTTTGCTTATTGTCAACATAGGTTACTTAGGATGATATGATATTTGTCGCTCGTTTTTGTTAGACCTTTGTTACAATGTAAAACATTATGCTGTTAATAGCTGTAATGAAATGGGGGAGTGTGGTTATTCATCATTCGTCGGCACGACTGCAATTTCTCTGCTAATACTTGTGTGAGGGTTGAGTGGTCGAGCTCCATTGCATGGCGCAGTGACAGATTCCACATACTCAGAGAAAGATTACCTTGCACTGGCGCACATCTCGTGTTAAGTCAACATGGATCTGTTTTGAGTTCCCGTGTCAGGCCCTTCTTGTCTAGTACCTATTCGAGCACAGTGAAACAGAGGGATTTGTGTACTTTCTTATTTTGCCCAGGAGTAGTAAACAAATTACTAAGTTATTACTCACGTTGACAAGTATCAACTCTGAAAAAGATGTTTTGTTTAAATTAAGAAGCACAAAAATGACGAGCCTGTTGGCCTCTTTATGGTGCCCAACAAAGAGAAGGATGTTTTAGGTCAGACACTTCACTACACTGTGTCTTTTTTCAAAGTTGATGGTTTTGTCCAGGAGAGCTGTTTGATGATATGATGGCTAACTTTGCTGAAGCTTGTGTCGAGTCCGGCGCCCAGACCAGCAGGTTGCAAGAAACTCCCAACGGATTGATTCAACAGATTGTCTTCAGAGGAAGAGTTACCGTCTTTTTGTAAGTTGACAGCTTAGTCCAGGAGATAGTTTGGTCCAGGAGAGCTATTAGATGTTCTGATGGCGAAATTTGCTGACGCATGTTTGACGGCCTGTCCTACTCCAATAGGATTATGTGGAGATCTAATGATAACCTTGTGTTGCCGTGTCGCAGGTCTTTCTGGGCCATGTCCATCGAGTCTCAATAAACGTTACACTGAGTTTGAGCCAGTATTGTGTTTATTGTAGATCTGTGATCTGCAGGGAAAACCCATCATAGCAAATCAGGGTTTAGGGACTCTTTCAGACTGCCATGATTCTATGGGAAGGTCTAGATGTGAAAGTCGTCTTGATAGACATGTATATCACTTCTATTTGCAGATTAATGGACCCAAGAAACCAAGATTGATATACCTTTATTCTTGTCCTTGCCCTCTTTCTGTTTGCATTTTCAATACATCAAGTCAGAGTTTCATGTTTTCCTTCTGGTGTTGACTGTATTTCATTGATACTACTAGTCTGATAGAGGGACAGTACTGACAAAAATAGCAGTGCAGTAATTTGCACGGCAACCTATTTCCCATTTTGTAGTGTTAGAACATGTGAGAATAGTCATTTTGTTGTTGTCGTTGTTGATATAATTTAGTTTTGTAGTATCTTAAAATGTTGATGCAACTCGCAGAGATGGAAACATCTCTGGATTTTATGACAATGTAGGATTGTTGCCTTGTGAATTCCCTGTATAACGTTTGTTGCTTACAAGTATCACAGATTCATTAACGTGAAACTGTTCTCCTGTTCTAAATACTGAACTATTTCTGTATGCCTCTTATTGCCTATCTGTGAGCATGTGTGCCTCTCTCTCCCTCTCTCAAACACATCATACATGTACATACAAACACGCACATGCATAACCACTTGTTTGCATGCACAAATGCACACACACACACACATGCACACATGCGCGCGCGCGCTTGAGCGCACTCACATATGCATGAATCAGAGACAAGACACTGCGGACTGTCTGATAAGCTGATACTTATTTTGTATTGACACTTGTCGTATCAACTCAATTTGTCCTGTGGATTGTCATGTTTTGCAAGATGTTGACAAGCAAGTAGTTGAACTCTGCATTTTGCAGATGTGTTCCGGAGCAATACTGACATGCTTTGATCCAGTCTTCAAGAATTGTTAACAGGAATCAGAAAGCCGTCCATGATTTTCTAGTTCCTCCAAGTCAGTTCCTCCCAGGTTCTTCCAAGACCTTTTCTTGGCATGTTTCCGCTCCAACTACATAGCACTCTGAGAGCGCCAACCTCCACCAAGGGGTTCTCTTCCATGGTCTGTATAATCAATTTAGGCAGGATGTTTTGCTAGCCAGGCCCTACGCTACAAAGTGTAGTTCATTTTTGTGGCTGAAAGCATCGAGTGAGGAACACATGAGCTGACGTCATCAATAGTTTGACGTCATTAACTTTGTAATTTGCAATAAAATTTCTCTCTTTGGTTGCAATTCCAAAATTATGAAACAGATAACCTCCAAAATTCAATGAATTTTTCCTAGGATGAAACTCTGACCTTTGACCAATATTCGTCAGGATTCGTTTTAAACTTCGAGAGTTACTTTGCCGAATAACAAACAATCAAACGAACCGAGGATAAAACATGACCTCCTTGGCGGAAGTAAAAAATGAGCGCAGAACACAGCACTGTGTGTTGCATATAGCTAGAACTCCATGGTGTTCCTCTACAAGCCAGAACACAGCACTGTGTGTTACATATAGCTAGAGCTCCATGGTGTTCCTCTACCAGCCAGAACACAGCACTGTGTGTTACATATAGCTAGAGCTCCATGGTGTTCCTCTACCAGCCAGAACACAGC
The DNA here is from genome assembly GCA_034096865.1 of Theodoxus fluviatilis. Lineage (NCBI taxonomy): Eukaryota > Metazoa > Mollusca > Gastropoda > Cycloneritida > Neritidae > Theodoxus > Theodoxus fluviatilis. The sequence goes on from JAWQFJ010002609.1 coordinate 256,558, forward strand.
ACTGTGTGTTACATATAGCTAGAGCTCCATGGTGTTCCTCCACCAGCCAGAACACAGCACTGTGTGTTACATATAGCTAGAGCTCCATGGTGTTCCTCTACCAGCCAGAACACAGCACTGTGTGTTGCATATAGCTAGAGCTCCATGGTGTTTCTCTACCAGCCAGAACACAGCACTGTGTGTTACATATAGCTAGAGCTCCATGGTGTTCCTCTACCAGCCAGAACACAGCACTGTGTGTTACATATAGCTAGAGCTCCATGGTGTTCCTCTACCAGCCAGAACACAGCACTGTGTGTTACACATAGCTAGAGCTCCATGATGTTCCTCTACCAGCCAGAACACATAGCTAGAGCTCCATGGTGTTTCTCTACAAGCCAGAACACATAGCTAGAGCTCCATGGTGTTCCTCTACCAGCCAGAACACAGCACTGTGTGTTACATATAGCTAGAGCTCCATGGTGTTCCTCTACCAGCAAGAACACAGCACTGTGTGTTACATATAGCTAGAGCTCCATGGTGTTCCTCTACCAGCCAGAACACAGCACTGTGTGTTACATATAGCTAGAGCTCCATGGTGTTCCTCTACCAGCCAGAACACAGCACTGTGTGTTACATATAGCTAGAGCTCCATGGTGTTCCTCTACCAGCCAGAACACAGCACTGTGTGTTACACATAGCTAGAGCTCCATGGTGTTCCTCTACCAGCCAGAACACAGCACTGTGTGTTACATATAGCTAGAGCTCCATGGTGTTCCTCTACCAGCCAGAACACAGCACTGTGTGTTTCATATAGCTAGAGCTCCATGATGTTCCTCTACCAGCCAGAACACATAGCTAGAGCTCCATGGTGTTCCTCTACCAGCCAGAACACAGCACTGTGTGTTACATATAGCTAGAGCTCCATGGTGTTCCTCTACCAGCCAGAACACATAGCTAGAGCTCCATGGTGTTCCTCTACAAGCCAGAACACAGCACTGTGTGTTACATATAGCTAGAGCTCCATGATGTTCCTCTACCAGCCAGAACACATAGCTAGAGCTCCATGGTGTTCCTCTACCAGCCAGAACACAGCACTGTGTGTTACATATAGCTAGAGCTCCATGGTGTTCCTCTACCAGCCAGAACACAGCACTGTGTGTTACATATAGCTAGAGCTCCATGGTGTTTCTCTACCAGCCAGAACACTGCACTGTGTGTTACATATAGCTAGAGCTCCATGGTGTTCCTCTCACCAGCCAGAACACATAGCTAGAGCTCCATGATGTTCCTCTACCAGCCAGAACACATAGCTAGAGCTCCATGGTGTTTCTCTACCAGCCAGAACACATAGCTAGAGCTCCATGGTGTTCCTCTACCAGCCAGAACACATAGCTAGAGCTCCATGGTGTTTCTCTACCAGCCAGAACACAGCACTGTGTGTTACATATAGCTAGAGCTCCATGGTGTTCCTCTACCAGCCAGAACACAGCACTGTGTGTTACATATAGCTAGAGCTCCATGGTGTTCCTCTACCAGCCAGAACACAGCACTGTGTGTTACATATAGCTAGAGCTGCATGGTGTTCCTCTACCAGCCAGAACACAGCACTGTGTGTTACATATAGCTAGAGCTCCATGGTGTTCCTCTACCAGCCAGAACACAGCACTGTGTGTTACATATAGCTAGAGCTCCATGGTGTTTCTCTACCAGCCAGAACACAGCACTGTGTGTTACACATAGCTAGAGCTCCATGGTGTTTCTCTACCAGCCAGAACACAGCACGGTGTATTACACATAGCTAGAGCTCCATGATGTTCCTCTACAACCCAGAACACAGCACTGTGTGTTACATATAGCTAGAGCTCCATGGTGTTCCTCTACCAGCCAGAACACAGCACTGTGTGTTACATATAGCTAGAGCTCCATGGTGTTTCTCTACCAGCCAGAACACAGCACTGTGTGTTACACATAGCTAGAGCTCCATGGTGTTTCTCTACCAGCCAGAACACAGCACTGTGTGTTACACATAGCTAGAGCTCCATGATGTTCCTCTCACCAGCCAGAACACTGCACTGTGTGTTACATATAGCTAGAGCTCCATGGTGTTCCTCTACCAGCCAGAACACAGCACTGTGTGTTACACATAGCTAGAGCTCCATGGTGTTTCTCTACCAGCCAGAACACAGCACTGTGTGTTACACGTAGCTAGAGCTCCATGATGTTCCTCTCACCAGCCAGAACACATAGCTAGAGCTCCATGGTGTTCCTCTAGTAAAAGCCAGAACACAGCACTGTGTGTTACATATAGCTAAAGCTCCATGGTGTTCCTCTACCAGCCAGAACACAGCTCTGTGCTACATATAGCTAGAGCTCCATGATGTTCCTCTACCACCCAGAACACATAGCTAGAGCTCCATGGTGTTCCTCTACCAGCCAGAACACAACACTGTGTGTTACATATAGCTAGAGCTCCATGGTGTTCCTCTACCAGCCAGAACACATAGCTAGAGCTCCATGGTGTTCCTCTACCAGCCAGAACACAACACTGTGTGTTACATATAGCTAGAGCTCCATGGTGTTCCTCTACCAGCCAGAACACATAGCTAGAGCTCCATGGTGTTCCTCTACCAGCCAGAACACAACACTGTGTGTTACATATAGCTAGAGCTCCATGGTGTTCCTCTACCAGCCAGAACACAACACTGTGTGTTACATATAGCTAGAGCTCCATGGTGTTCCTCTACCAGCCAGAACACAACACTGTGTGTTACATATAGCTAGAGCTCCATGGTGTTCCTCTACCAGCCAGAACACAGCACTGTGTGTTACATATAGCTAGAGCTCCATGGTGTTCCTCTACCAGCCAGAACACAACACTGTGTGTTACATATAGCTAGAGCTCCATGGTGTTTCTCTACCAGCCAGAACACAACACTGTGTGTTACATATAGCTAGAGCTCCATGGTGTTCCTCTACCAGCCAGAACACAACACTGTGTGTTACATATAGCTAGAGCTCCATGGTGTTCCTCTACCAGCCAGAACACAACACTGTGTGTTACATATAGCTAGAGCTCCATGGTGTTCCTCTCACCAGCTGGAACCCCTGGCTGCTGGGCCTTCCCAGTCTACTCCAGCAGCTCAGCCAGGGCGGGTCTAAGCAGCGGAGAGACAAAAGGGTGGCAGTACCCTAATGTCAAGGGTGTAACCCAGGATTAGCTTGTGCTACATGCTGTCTTGGGAGGTAACCAAAGTGAGGGATTGTTTCCTGCTGTGCAGTGAATGTAACTTCGACTGTGATCTTTGCCAAGGTTTTCTCTCGTTAAAAAATGCTTTAAACTCTGTTCCTGCATGAAGGGCCAAAGGTTACGGCAGGTAGAACTAATTACTGGTGATTTAGATTTAGAAACAATTTGCTTTTAGCACTATTTCAAAATTGCAGACCCGAAATGGATGTACTGAAAGAAGGGGTTTGCAAATGTAACATTATTTCCAAGTACTAATTTTATAACAGAAATCGCAACTTTGTAAATTACATTGCTCGCAACAAGTTACACATTTACCTTGAAACATTTCCGTCTTACTACTGGGTGTGAAAAACAGGAATGGTATTAATTAATTAATGCAAAAGAAAAATTCTGGATTTGTATCTTAAAAGTGTAAAGCGGTTTGAGCACCAATCAATGGTGGAAATTCGCTATATAAAATCACACCTTTTTACCTTTTTACTATGGTTGCACTTCAAGATAAATATTCCATCTTTTCCACAGCAGGTTTTAATACACTTTGTCCTCTGCATCTAGCTTTCTACTTGTAGTTATTTCAATCTGTCAGCATTTCCATGCATTTTTCCTTCAAGCAATTCCTGTCACTCCAAACTATGTGCTAAGACTCAACAAACTTTAAGGGGAAAGTTGATGTAGAGGTATTATAATGGCAAACACATTTTGTCTATAAATTTTTGCTATAAATGTCACCATGCACATTGTACATTTTTCCCTAGATCGATTAAGGAGACACAATCATTTGTCACAAATTGCTGCAAAGCTCTTCCGAGTATGCATAAGAATAATTACATCAGGTTTGTACATTAGATTGCCTTTAACAGTTGATCATTTTGAACTTGCAACTTGACATAGCATATGAGGATGTGGCTTATTTGTCACACTTAACATTATGCACATTAAAAATTTGTTTGATTTCTTACATGGTTGTGTCTTTTGTTCACTTCTCCTTCTCTACAAGACTACATGTATATTGCATAAACCCAAGTGTCTGCAAACTCTGTGAGTGGACACAAGGATGAATTCAAGCCTGTGCCATCCTGTGTACACAATAAAGCCCACTTTTGCAAGTTGGCCGTTGTGCAAAACCCACTCATCAAGACAAAACCAATTAATTACATATTGGCAAGTTAGAAAGCCCAAGAAAAGTTAGAAATTGATGTCCTTTTATGGTAATCTTTTAGATTTTGGCATGTATATGTTGTTTAGTATGTTTTCTTCATCACTTATTTATTCCTTTCTATTAAAAACGTTATTTTGAGGTAAAATAACTGTAATTTGAACAACGAGTATTCTTGAAAAACTGTTGAAGAGCCAGAAATGACATTTACTAAGATTTACATCTTCCATTAACATGTTGAAATAATCAGTTCCATCCTATTTATTGCCTTAAGGTTTTAAAAAAATTGGAGGAGGACAAGGGAGGGGGTGGGGAGGGGGGGGGGGGGGGGGGGAGAAGAAGGAGGAGGAGCAGGAGGAGCAGAAGGAGCGGGAGGAGAAGGAGGAGGAGGAGTGGGAGAAGGAGGAACAGGAGGAGCGGGAGGAGGAGTAGGAGCAGGAAGAGGAGTAGGAGCAGGAGGAGGAGAAGGAGGGGGAGGAGGAGGGGGAGAAGGAGGAGGAGTAGCAGGTGGAAGAGGAATAGCAGGTGGAAGAGGAGGAGGAGGAGGGAGGAGAGGGAGGAGGAGGAGGAGGGAGGAGGAGGAGGGGGAGGAGGGAGGAGAGGGAGGAGAAGGAGGAGGGGGAGGAGAAGGGGGAGGAGGAGGAGGAGGAGGAGGGGAGGAGGAGGGAGGAGGGAGGAAAGGGAGGAGGGAGGAGGAGGAGGGGGGGAGGAGGGGNAGGAGGAGGAGGGAGGAGGAGGAGGAGGAGGATGAGGGGGAGGAGAAGGATGAGGATGAGGGGGAGGAGGGTGGAGAGGGAGGAGGAGGAGGAGGAGGGGGAGGAGGGAGGAGGAGGAAGGAGGGGAGGAGGGAGGAGGAGGAGGAGGGAGGAGAGGGAGGAGGGGGAGGAGGAGGAGAGGGAGGAGGAGGAGGAGGAGGAGGAGGAGGAGGAGGAGGAGGAGGAGGAGGAGAAAGAGGAGAGGGAGGAGGAGGAGGAGGAGGAGGAGGAGGAGGAGGAGGAGGAGGAGGAGGAGGAGGAGGAGGAGGAGGAGGAGGAGGAGGGAGGAGGAGGAGGGGGAGGAGGGAGGAGAGGGAGGAGGAGGAGGGGGAGGAGGGAGGATGAGCATGAGGGGGAGGAGGGAGGAGAGGGAGGAGGAGGAGGAGGAGGAGGAGGGAGGAGGAGGAGGGGGAGGAGGGAGGAGAGGGAGGAGAGGGAGGAGGGAGGAGGAGGGAGGAGAGGGAGGAGGAGTAGGAGGGGGAGGAGGAGGAGAGGGAGGAGGAGGAGGAGGAGGAGGAGGAGGAGGAGGAGGAGGAGGAGGAGGAGGAGGAGGAGGAGGAGGAGGAGGAGAGGGAGGAGGAGGGGGAGGAGGAGGAGGAGGAGGAGGAGGAGGAGGAGGAGGAGGAGGAGGAGGAGGAGGAGGAGGAGGAGGAGGAGGAGGAGGAGGAGAGGGAGGGAGGAGGAGGAAAAGGGGGTGGAGGAGGAGGGAGGAGAGGGAGGAGGAGGGGGAGGAGGGAGGAGGAGGAGGAGGAGGAGGGAGGAGAGGGAGGAGGAGGAGGGAGGATGAGAAGGGAGAGGAGGGAGGAGGAGGGAGGAGGAGGAGGGGGAGGAGGGAGGAAAGGGAGGAGGAGGGGGAGGAGGAGGAGGAGGAGGAGGAGGAGGAGGAGGAGGAGGAGGAGGAGGAGGAGGAGGAGGAGGAGGAGGAGGAGGAGGAGGAGGAGGAGGAGGAGGAGGAGGAGGAGGAGGGAGGAGAGGGAGGAGAGGGAGGAGGGGGAGGACGAGGATGAGGGCGGAGGAGAGGGAGGAGGGAGGAGAAGGAGGAGGGAGGAGAGGGAGGAGGAGGAGGGGGAGGAGGGAGGAGAGGGATGAGGAGGAGGGGGAGGAGGGAGGAGAGGGAGGAGGGAGGAGGAGGAGGAGGGGGAGGAGGGAGGAGAGGGAGGAGGAGGAGGAGGAGGAGGAGGAGGAGGAGGAGGAGGAGGAGGAGGAGGAGGAGGAGGAGGAGAGGGAGGAGGAGGAGGAGGGGGGGGAGGAGGAGAGGGAGAAGGAGGGTAAAGCTTGGTGAAGGAAAAAAAGCTGCAAAAAAGACCTTAATAATGACTGATGACAACACCAATAATGCAGGCCTTCATGAACTTTAATATTCACACATCATTTTTTCTGTCCTAAGGCTGATATGGTCACTGAAGGGAAAAGAAAAAGACTGATCCTACAATTTACTTTCAACCCTTGCTTCACACCTTGCTTCTTTAGAGCTATGTTGCAGCCTTCACTGATACACTCTCATATCCAACAATGCAAACAATTGCTACCTCCACGTACAGGCATGCCAAACGTAAGTATTGAGCTTCCATGCTAGGAGCATCTGTAAGGAACGTTACTTGTCTGCATGCTCTTTAGACGCCATGTCCTCGTAAGCCAAATGTACAGTGAATGTGCATCAGCTGTTCCAGTCCACCCTTCTGATTGTGTCTTGAGGACAGCCTGGAAGGAACAGTCCATTTCCTTTTAAATCCTCATCAAGTCTCGTCAATACACAGCAGCCCTGCAATGGTGGAAGTGGTTGTAGTTTTACTCGCTCTTCACTGGCAATGCCGTCAAACAGATCTTAACAACTGCAAGAGCTCCTCACCTGTCATAACTTCTCAGTTCAAACCGTGGTAACATTCACAGTTCTTTGAGGCAGACAGCACAGACATATCCCTCACTCCCTGGACTCGCATTCAGCAGTTCTTCAAGATTCCCAGCTCTGCTCAGGTGTGGTACCAAAGTCTGGTTCCAGCATGCCACAGATCTTCAAGACTGGTAGTACTGCTGGTGCTCTTCACTCTTGGGCTTGAGGACGACTCTGTCTTGCAGGTTGACCACCCAGCCTGGATGTAGTCCGTAGAACAGCTGCCTTGGATCCTTGCGCATCATCAGCATCTTGCAGTCAGGGTCCTTTGTCAGGTCCGGCAACTCGTACCTGATGGCAGAGACAGAGGTTGACAAGTGACGTTAACTTGGATACTAAATTACTCTTTGAATGTTCATACCTTAACTACTCCATACTGTTCTTGTCAACAAAAGCTTCCTTCATCAGCTGATTTGTAGACTTTTTGAACTTTTGGAACCAGTTCCCACATCACTCACAGAGCAGACTCCAGATAGCACATAAGGGGAAAACCTACACTATTTTCTAGACATATCAATGGTTTTCTGAATAGTGTTAGGTTAAATGTTTGTCAATGTTTCCTGAACAGCTCAGCTGCACAATACACTTAACAATACTGACTCAGTCCATTAATTTAATAGAATAACCGCATAAAATTCCTAACTATTCAAACACGAATTTCTGTGTTGACCTGGCAAACCTATCCTTCATGAAGCAAATTGTTTATTAGTCTAAACAAAAATTGGGCATCACTAGCCTAAGACATGGAAAAGACCCTGTACATCTTCAAATATTGATTTCCAGCCTAAAAACAAAACCCAGTTTCTGGTTTGTAAAGAACAGCTCTAATCAAATCCCATCAGAGGGAATCAAAGAGACCAAACATCACCACTTCAACGTTTGCCATCTCACTACATAACAAATGTCCCTTGCACCACCACTGCACTCCTCATCTGCACAGACAGAGAGGTCAAGGCAAGGGTGCTCCTTTTATATTGCACTTTTTCACCCACAGGTGGGTGCTCAAAATGCACACGTTTACTCCCTGGTCATTGGGCGACTTTTTAATTCCTCCAACTCCTTCTCAACTCCCTGGGAAGCATTCAATCAGGCTGCGGTGGTCTAAAGCGCCTAAGCTAGCTTTCCCAATTTTCCAACTCCGCCCTCACAGCACCTTCTCAGCTCCCTGGGAAGCATTCAATCAGGCTGCGGTGGTCTAAAGCGCCTAAGCTAGCTTTCCCAATTTTCCAACTCCGCCCTCACAGGTACTGGCTTTACTCCTGGGTAGGGAGAGGCAATGTGAGCAAAGCACCTTGCATGCAACTCTAAGGTCTGCAAAGCTTCAAACACTACTCCCACTGGCCACAAGTGCCTGCAGGTCAAGCACAGCAACAACCCGGCAACAAAACCTACACACCCGTATTTCTGAGCAAGGGCCACTCGGGCCTCCGCCACCTTCTCAGGGTCAGCCAGGTAGCCTCTGAAGTTTGGGTCTGTGTAGTACTCCAGGGCATCCTCTGGAGGCAGCGCGCAGCGTGGGATGGGAGTACCCTTGCTGAAGAGAGCCAGGGGGTTTATCACCGCCCTCAAGGAGTTGCGGTCGTAGAACCGTGTGGTGATGGTACCGCCATTTCTCTCCACAGCAGCAATGACCACCTCTGTGGTCCACTGGACTTCCAGGTTGACCTTGGCTGCAAAGATGTCAGCCCCCTGCAAGAGCACAATGAAAGGAAAATGTGCTGAGGACTGTAAGAGACTGAGCTACAAGAGAAACAGTCCTGGGTTGCATCTTCACAGGTTGCTTCCACAGATGAATGCTCCTAGAAAAATGCTATTGCATCCTAACTTTTTCCTTTATGCACTACAGCAGGGCATGATATAAGGGAGGTAACTCCATTTTGCCTAAGAAAAAGACCCCTGCCATTCTCACATTCTTGCTTGATCCAATAAAAAAGTCCTAACAATACAAATTAGTATGTGTCAAATTTGTAACATCCATTGCCTTTACACTAAATGAATTTCCTTTGTGGTCCCAAGGAAATCATAAACACACAGTCTAGGGTGCTCTCAAATAAGTCACAGGCACAGACCTACTGAAATAATGTATACTAAAGTCCATCTGCATTGACATCACCTGGATGCATTCTCTGATGGCACAGTGCTAATTAAACAATATGTATGACTTAATGCTCTTTCAACTCCACCATGAAATGAATACTGTTTTCACTGTTCATCAGAGTTTCACCAAGGGTTTTTTTAAGGACTAGAATATAAAACAATCCAAGCCATGAGTTGAAACTTAGTCCAAGTTCAAAGTCATACCCCCATCCCTCAAAAAAAGGTTAAGAAAAAGCATAATAGAGGTTATCAGTAGCTCAAAATACTACTTGTTTGTGATAGCACACATTACTGGCCACATCAGTGGGGAACACTGAAGTGCTCGATATAGACAGACATCTGAAAGAGGCAATAATGTTTCCTGTATCTGACTAGATCTCACCACAAGGTCAGAAACATCAG
>JAWQFJ010002609.1:273587-281087 GCA_034096865.1 Theodoxus fluviatilis
TGTATTCAAATTATCAAACGATGACTCAAATTTCATTTCCTCTTAAAAATACCTCAACAAACTGCAGACTTCCGAAGAAGAAGGAAAAAACCCAAACAGAAATACCCCATCCACGATAGATCGTCTGCATCAAAACCCAACATCCGGGTATCTGCGGCGTAATGCGCGTGCCAGGCACGCAGCTTCCAGAGAGGCGATTGATTGGCTGTTCAAGGGGAAAAGCGCGGGAAATCGCTAGAGCTGTCGACCTCATCGACGCGGGGTGGGACAAAAACTCGGATCTTATCTGGATTGGGTTGTCGAATATGGCGTGCGCCTTGTCGCCCTTTTATGCTCTCCAGGTGGTCTGTCTTGTCGCAGCGTGGCACGGAATCGCGGCGAAAGGAAATCTGAATGCTTTCCATGCATTAGCAAGGCTCCTGTTGAGCCGATCGACGTAGCCGTCGAGATCTGGAAGTGGCGTGTACCAGCCATCAAATGCTTGTGCAGTTAAGTCCTTCAAATCGCTTTTGATCTGCGTTTGTAGAGATGCACTGGGATAAAGCCTTTCATGCGCGTAGATGGATTCTTTTTGGGTCAGAGTTATGGGGCTATATGCTTATGGTGTTTGCCATATGGAGAACTGACAATGAACCGCAAGGAGTGAAAATGTTTAAATGCGGTGGCGTATGATTGCTCTCTCTCTGTCTGTCTCTCTCTCTCTCTCTGTCTGTCTCTCTCTCTCTCTGTCTCTCTCTCCCTCTCTGTCTCTCTCCCCCCCTCTCTCTCTCTTTCTCTCTCTCTCTCTCTCTCCCGGATCTCTCTCTTTCTCTCTTTCTCTCTCTCTCTGTCTGTCTCTCTCTCCCTCTCTCTCTGTCTCTTTTTCTCTCTCTCTCTGTCTCTGTCTCTCTCTCACTCTCTCTCTGTCTCTCTCTCTGTCTGTCTGTCTCTCTCTCTCTGTCTCTCTCTGTCTCTCTCTGTCTGTCTGTCTCTCTCTCTCTCTCTCTCTGTGTCTCTCTCTGTATCTCTCTCAGTCTCTCTGTCTGTATGTCTGTCTCTCTCTCTCTCTTTCTCTGTCTGTCTTACACACATACACACACACACACACACACACACACACACACACACACACACACACACACACACACACACACACACACACACACACACACGCTCGCTTGCTTCATCAACTTTTGATGTTCTCTGAAAGCTTTGGCTTGTATCTGTATGAAGACCGTTCTTAACCGGCCGAGCACTCCGCTCACGAACGTGTCCGGAGAGTAGGTAAAGATCGCCTGCCAGGAGTTGTCTCCCCCAACCACACAGTTACACGCGCGAGTAGCCGCGTAATCTCATTTAATTGTGGCCCGACTTTCCACTGGATTCGACTTCGATTCACATCTCGATTTGAATGATAATTATAGCCATTTGGATGAACTACTGATGTATTCTACATATTGCTTTGAGAAATTAATACTGTGGTAGTTACGCTTTTTTCATATGTGTTTGAGTAGCCCTCATAATGAGCGTTCTGCATGTGAGCAGAGAAAAAAAATGGCGGCTTGTGGGCCCGGCCACAGCACGTCCTGGGACACTACGTTCACTTCAAACCTGGTTCGAGAGCAGAGTGTTCACCCGCTTAGGAACTGCCTTTGTATTCACCATGAAGGAAAAACCCGAAATTCTCTAACTCATCTCCACCGCCTCCTGGACCATCGTCAGCGAACCACGGAGGCGTCACCCTCCACCACGCAAGGTGTGCCTGGAGACAGGGGTAACCTCCCCATGCCTAATGCTCTTACGTCACCTCGGCGTCGCCCTCGCCAGACGGCGCCACTACCCGATGGTGCGCGCAGCCTCGAACCTGAGGGCGTGAAATGGGCAGACAACTCTTCCCCGAAGTGGCGCCACCGTCTGGCCGTGGAGCGAAGCGCCGCCTACGGCGTTAATCATGTGATGAGGAGGCGACTGTCTTGTCCCGCTGTGAGGGTAAAATGGCGTGTAAGCGTGACCTTGTGGTGTGGGTCAGCTGTAGAAAGGGAAGAGTAACCTTCACATTGGGTGATATGCTACGCTGTTAAAACCTGGACGGCTGGACATGATAAATGTATTCAAAGGGACTACATTCAAAGCGTTTAATCTGCTCATGAAACACCAGATTTGTTTGCTTACTGGTGATTCATTCTGGTCCGTTATTGTGGACGATGCCTAAGGTATCAAAGAGAATAGATGCAGCATTTACGATGGAATGCTTTCACCCATATTACTGTGTTTGGAGTGCAGTAGCCTACACGTTGTGTGAAACTATAAGATGTGATTATTTCTTCAGCGTCTAATCCCCGAAACACACACTCACACGCACACAAGCAAGCGAACACGCACACACACACAAGTGGGTGCGCTCACACACATACATACACGATCACACACACACACATATACATACGCGCACCCACGCACACAAACACATGCACACACTCGCGCGCGCGCGCACACACACACACACACGCACACATATGCACGTACACACACGTACATTCACCTATGCATGCGCGCACACACACAAACACACACACACACACACACACACACACACACACACACACACACACACACAAACACACACAGACACACATACACACACACACACACACACACACACACACACACACACACACACACACACACACACACAAACACACACACACACACACACACACACACACACAAACACACACATACACACATACACACACACACACACAAACACACACACACACACACACACACACACACACACACACAAACACACACACACACACACACACACACACACACACACACAAACACACACACACACACACACACACACACACACACACACACACACACACACACACACACACACACACACACACACACACACAAACACACACACACACACACACACACACACACACACACACACACACACACACACACACACACACACACACAAACGCAAACACTATCCTATACTACATGGGGATATAGCAGTATTAGCAACACCTTTTTTCCACTGCCCAGGAAGTGTCGTAGGTTGGTTATGGCACTTTGCCATATCACGGGCAAATCAACTGACAGTCTGCTCGTGATATACACCAAACATGCATCTCTGCTACTGCGGAGTGGGAGGGATGCGATTGGACTAATGAACGATTTCCCACAATAATGCATGGATCATATGCATACCATTATTAATAAAGGCAACGCTGCAGTGAAGGAGAAGATCTCAAAGCCAAATGCGTTATTGGTGAGCGTTAGATGTCCTCCGTGCGTAGTTCGTACTTCCTCTCACGGCACAAGAAGGATTATGAATGATGATGTTTATTCAGTGAAGCAATTGAAATGGACGCACATCATGATTTCACCGGGCACCACGTTAATCTCGATGCATCAAGCACTCACACACACACAGCCCTCCCCCATCATCACCCCCTCACCTCCTCATCCCATCCTTGCCTCCTCCCTACTTCCTTATGTGTAATGCATTTCTGGAAGGTTCATGAAGCCCACGGGATCCGTAATGAATCAAGGCCGCTGATTCCTTGACTCACGCCAAATCCTATCCATCTCTTACGCAACTCCTCGCTCCATGTATATCAGTTGCAGATGAGTCATGAAACACCCACGCATGGCAAGATTTCCTTTCCTATTGAGGCAACCGGACGTAAACTTATGAAACTTCAGAAGCTAATGTAAACTTTGCGGCGAACATTGTGAATATAATAGATTTTGACTGAAGATTTTATTCGCAAGACATCAGTTTCAGCCAAAGGACTTTCCGCTGACTGGTTGTCAACAAAATGTATGTCACATTCAAAGAGGTATAACTTTATATTAACAAAATCTTAAGAAGCCACTAAAGATTTAACGTAAGAAGGACATTTCAAACCGAAAGCTGCACGTGCAAAATTTATTAGAAATGGATATAAAAACCGCGGTGTTGGCTCCTGTGTGAAGAATTCACAAAAAAATTAATTAACGTGACATTTAGATGATTTTAAAGAAGTATGAGGTTTTCTCACCATTGGTTGACTAATCATTAATATCTTACTCGTAGTCAGTGTGTTGGTCATCTTTAGTACTTTAAGGAGTATGGAGTGGAACAGAGGTTTTGCCTGAACAGACATAGCCGTAGGAGTTACTGTCCAAATGTGTCACAGAATGAAATGGTTTCACTAGACTTTGTGAATCCGGTCACAACTACTAACAAAAATTAGTTCCACCTTCTGGCATTGTTATGAATCCCCATTTCGACATAACACTGAATGATAAATATCATAAGACAGTTTTGCACTTTTGAGCAAGTTAGGTTGTTTGCTGACAATATCAACTAACAGCTATATCCTATCTATGCAATTTTTACCATGTGAATTTAAGATCTGTGTGCACTCTTGTTTAGAAATTTACGTACACGCCCACACTTTGACAAAAGGGGTGGACCAGACGCTTGAAAATGCAATGTGTGTTGTGTGACACAGTTCATGACGAGCCGGATATGTCATAACGAATGTCAACTTTTCTATTACTGCCTTCATACTGTCAACCTTTTGGAGCTTTCACGACAAAAACATTTCAGGAAATATGATTCAGTGCTACACATTATCGTAGGGCATAGGGGTTTTTCATTTTATTTTTGTGTGTGGAAAAAACTGGTGGGCAGCCAAAGTTGCAGAATGAAAGTGAACAGTTAACAAAATGTATGGCATGAGCTTCAAATGCGACATTAAACCAACAGCAGTTTAGCATGCGTTAACAGTTGCTCCCTTTAACTAGTCAGGCGCCACTCATGTCCAAATGTAAACCATGGAAACCAACCAAGATTATAAATGTCACATGACACGGGTACTACGAACTTTGCACGCGAGGCTTCTAAACACACCTGTTGAATACTGCCACCACTATGACCATATTCAGATAGTGTCAAGCGATCATGCAACTCAGTCTCGAGCACGACGAATAATGCTGGAGGACCATGGGAAGATCATGCCAAGAGGTTAAAAGCCTGGGAGAGCTCCTCTACGTGTGCGAGCAGTGTATAGAGGTCAATGCTGGACTCTACGAAGACGGACCTCGGTGTCGTCGGTCTGAAAGAGGACGCTCAAGTCCCGGCCATGGAGATCTGCACACTCAGGCGATCAGACAGCAGATCAGCGGCGATAATGGAAAGAAAATATGCAGCCTGTGTGACCAGCAAGGACAGAGCGGGCTTCCTTCCTTGCAGACGAACTTGAACAAACGAAACACAATCCCATAACCACCTCTGACACTGTTTATTTGTTTCTGGTGGCATCGACAGAACTGGTACGCGTTTTTGGTGACGATCCACCGAGAAAGAAATACCAGGCGTATGTGAATGAAGAAGAAGGTTGGAGGAGAGATTGATGATCAGTTATGCCCTATAAAATATGCATTATCTTAGTAATGCACTCGATCATTACACATCAACTATTCAGTAACTGTACGTGCACGTGCACATGAAGATACATATAATGAGCGCTCACGTACAAAAACACACAATTACATTCACATGAACTTGCGCACACATTCTCATACACAAACATACAGACATTCATACACACATGCACACACGCATGAATACAAGCACACTTACACACACGCACGCACGCAATCACGCTCGCACGCTCACACACACACACACACACACAAACACAAGAAACACACACGCACGCATACACGCGTGCAGACATGCATCCACACACACAAACACACACACGCGCAGACACGCACACGGACTACAAAGACACACACACCTACACACAAACACAATCAAAACAGACACACACATACATGTACGCGCACGCGCACGCGCGCGCACACACACACGCACGAGAAACATACACACATACACACACATACACACATTCACACACACACACACACACACACACACACGTACACACACACACACACACACACACAAATACACACACACACACGCACGCACTCACACACACACACACACACACACACATGCACACACACACACGCACACACACACACACACACACACACTCGCACACACACACACACACTCGCACACACACGCGCACGCACACACACACACACACACACACACACACACAACATATGCATATAACATTTACAGTTCATGAAATTTATTTCTGTTATCAGACTTGTGTAGCGTTCGTGAATAGCACCATCGGAAAACGAACGTCTTTCTCAGTGAGTTTTCTCTCTCGAGAAAAATTTACTTGATCCAGCACACACTGATACTTTCGAAAGTATACATATATCCACCCTCAAACGAAACAAGTGGTATTTGACTCTGCCTGTGTGTGTGTGTGTGTGTGTGTGTGTGTGTGTGTGTGTGTGTGTGTGTGTGTGTGTGTGTGTGTGTGTGTGTGAGTGTGGTTGTGTGAGAGAGTGTGTGTGTGTATATATGTGTGTGTGTGTATGTGTGTGTGTGTGTGTGTGTGTGTGTGTGTGTTTGTGTCTTTTGTGTGTGTGTGTGTGTGAGTGTGGTTGTGTGAGAGAGAGTGTGTGTGTATATATATATATATATATATGTGTGTGTGTGTGTGTGTGTGTGTGTGTGTGTGTGTGTGTGTGTGAGTGTGGTTGTGAGAGAGAGAGAGAGAGAGAGAGAGAGAGAGAGAGAGAGAGAGAGAGAGAGAGTGTGTGTGTGTGTGTGTGTGTGTGCGTGCGTCCATGAGGGTTTTTTTTCCTGTGTGCCTGTCTGTGTATGTGTACGTTCGTGTATATATGTGTGCGTGCCTTTGTATCTGTACCTGTAGGTGGGCCTGTCTGTGTATGTGTACGTTCGTGTATATATGTGTGCGTGCCTTTGTATCTGTACCTGTAGGTGGGCCTGTCTATTTGCATGTCTTCCAATCTGATTGTCTGTCTGTGCACTATTTCCCCTCATTGATTTACCTTTTTTAAAGCTAATAATGTGCATCGAGAAAAATGAGGCATTCCATTTAATCGTACATACAACTGCTACATTATCAATGTGATTGTCGCAGGTAGTCCCAACTATTGTTTGCAAAAATATCCAAATCAGTTAATGTTATTATGCACCAGGCACCGCAACTTGGAAAAGAAACAATTTTCATAAAGTGAACACATTTACTTCATGTTATCGTTTCAATCTCTCGTATTCATTAGAGCGGATAAAGGATATGGAGGTTTAAGAGGCGGTATGGAAAGAGGGAAGAGGGGAGTAAATGCAGTCTCCTTACACGCTAACTGCCATTTGAATGCCGTCCTACCCGTGTATCCACCCAGTTCAAACGGGGTGGATTAATACCCGGGTTGCCTTTCGTCAGTCCAGACCCTGCCATCAAATGGACAGCAATGAAGGGGCCATTGGGTTTCCAATAGAGAAGGGGCGGACAGCGCTATGTGTGCGCTCTGTAAATACCAGCCAGGCTTAAGTGGACATCGCTGTGGTCATTTGGCTTGGACTCATGCCGTCGTCACCGCTAGGTTGGT
>JAWQFJ010002609.1:286087-296087 GCA_034096865.1 Theodoxus fluviatilis
AACTAAATAATGAATAATATTTTCTCCCAAAGCTGAAACGAAGACCTCTCGTCCTTGTCGCTAGTTGTTCGTGCGTGTTGTCATTCGATGCTCGAAGATCCGCACGCAAAACTATTGATTCAGAGTTGTTGCAGTCCAGTTGGGTTTTTCTCTCTCCATATTTCATTAGGCATGCAATTACCGTGATTGTGTTTAAGAACGCATGCATAACCCGTCATTACACTAAAACGCAATGGGAAATTATTGCATGTACTGCATTCAATGCACTATGACAACCCATTGCTGTTATGAACGCGCCAAATAGTACAAAAGTAGATCAAAATGTGTTTAGCCTCACAAGAATTCACAAAAGCTAGTCTGGTGGCATTGATTTCTAGTTGTTATTGTTGTTTTGCTGACCTACTGCTGCATGATTCTTTTGCGTGTGCGATGACACCTGAACGAGCATGTGACGTATTGCTGATATTGTCAGTTTTGGTACAGCCGCCATTTCGGAATGCTTGCAGCGAAATTGTGGACACCTTTACTGATAAATGTTGTCAAAAGAGTGAGACTACAGCACAAATGTGTCAATGCTTTTCTTGCCAATTCAATACAAAACAATACAAAATGTATATAAAAACAACAAAAACAAACAACAAACCAGATATAAGGCTTGAAGATCTTCAACAGCTCGACAAGTAATATCGTTACCTCCATTTCTCTTCTGTAGCAAAACCCGTATACAAAACAAGCATTTCTTTATTTATAGTGTCGTTCGATTCAAGCAAATGACTGCTATTGGTGTTTTTTTTTAATTGTTTGCCCATTCGTGCCTTCTTTTGATCTCATTGTTTATAAATTCTAACTGGCCTGGGGACTCTTCAGTGAGTTTGTTCGTTTGCTCGTTGCACGCGTGTAACGTGTCTGCTCAGTGTGTCATTGACATCAAAGATGAAAGAAGAAATAAAATCAATTTCAGTTCTAGTTCCAAGTCTCTTGTCTTTTCATGACACAAAACGCCTGCCGTAATGATCCCAATGCATAATTCTACACAGTGTCAGTTGACGCTGAAGCACATTTTCATTCAGTGATTTAATGTGTGTGTCTGACTAGAGTGTCAGAATCCCGCAGACGAAATTATGTTTTTCTGTAAGAGCCCCATCGATTTGGATGATGTATTTTGTGTGTGAATTGACGGAAAAGGTTTCCATGCGTGTATATAATTTCTCACGCACACATTCTAACACATACAAAAACAAGACAACAATTAAGCTAACCAATGAACGAAATATGGATAATGATTTTTACTGGATGATCAAGGTTAATGATAAGTTTAAGGGATGAACACAAGTTCTCCAACTCCCGACTATCTATTGATGCTTGTATTCCATCACTGAGAGTTTTCAATAATGTTTAGGATTTTAAAAACGCCTTTTGAAAACCTTAAACAAAGTACAGCTGTCACGAACAGCATGCTAGGTCATTTGTTGCTTTTTTTAATTAAACAGTTCAAAGCACACCGACAGTCTACCTTCTGGAGCATCTTCTTCTCTTCTTCAGTTGTCCCTTTCTTCAATAATGACCGGTTCTGCTCCCATCCCTATGGGTCCTTCGACGACACTGCAGACCCAGTCTGGAGCGGCAAACTGTAAAGCAGGTGGGGCACTGGAAGTCTGTGGCTGTCATGGAGACTGCCGCCGCTCTGTGTCGGCGATCACGGGCTGCTGCACCATGCTGGCGACGCTCTTCCTCCAGCGCTGTGCATGCCTTGCGAGGGGTTGCTCGCCATCGGGGGCGATCCTGCCTGCTGTCTCCTGAAGCTCGATCAGTCCAATACCACACCATCTCAGATCTTCCTTCAGATTGTCTCTATAGCGCTTGCATCCATGCAGTGGTGCTCACTGGAGGCATCCTGTTTAGAAATTGTTTAGAAAAAGGTGGACATTTATAGAGTGTGAAGGACTTAGGCGATAAGGATTCAGACGGTGAAGTTAATGGACAGAGTAATATACCGAGGACTCCAGTGGTGCGGACGTAGATAGGGAGAGGTAGTGAGGAACGATGCTCACCAGAAGGTATTACAGGTCATTGGTTTGCATGACGACCACTTCATAACCGTGAAGAAGCGCAAACTCAGGTGGTAAGGGCACCTCGTACGATCTACAGGCCTTGCAAAGACCATCTTGTAGGGCATCGCACCAGGAGGAAGGAGAGGAAGGCAGAGGAAGAGATGGGAGGACAACATCAGAGAGTGGACTGGCCTGACCATCGGAGACCTGCAGAGGGCAGCGGAGGACAGAAAGGGGTGGAGAGTGCTGATTGGAGCATGTGTGGCGGCCCGACCACCCACAACTGGGTAATGGAACAGGTGAAGGTGATGTGAGAGATGAGGTGGTGACTCTGAAACTGATGCTAGTGGACGCGTGCATGGAGGTGGTGATAATGAAGGGAATGGTTAAAATGATGGTAGAAGCGATAAAGTTAGGGGCGGTGTGAGACAAAGTGGCGAAGGATAAGATATTGAGGATGACGTGATGATAGCTAAAATAGGGTGGACGAGAGGGTTGAAATAGTAACATTTCAAATGGTGATGGATGCATTGAAAATGAGGATGTTTGAGGTCAGAGTTGAGGTGGCAATGAAAGTGAAAGAGAGGGTTGAACGAGTATGAGGTAAAAACGGCTGATGTGAGAAGTTAGTGGTGGAGGCCAAAGTAAGAGCTGAAATAGTGGTAGTGAACATATTGCTGAAACTTGAACTGGTATGGAGGAAGTTCTGTGGGTTTTGTTGTTCCTGTTGTTGTTTGTTTGTTTGTTTGTTTATTTGAAATGGGGTGAAGATTAGATAGGTGTTCAATGACATTTCAGAGTGAGAAACAAAGCAGCGAGGGATAGAGTGATTAATACTGAACGAAAACAAAAGTGGTACAGCGAGTAATGTATGATCATGAACTCAATGACTCTTATAAATCCCCCGCCTTTTATCTGAGGAGTTTTGGCCGATGATGATTTTCACACAGTGCAGCAGTTTCCTGGAACCACTGACAAAGAAATCCACGTCCCTAAAATAATTGATGATGGAATTGAAGACGCTGGCTTTCAAAACAATATCACGCACTTCTTTTTCAGGTGGAGCCCAGACTGATACAAGGGGACGTACAAATACAAACAGGAGACTGCGGATGAACGAAAGACCAAAGAGATGAGGAGGAATGAAACTTCTTGGTAGTTTCTCGGGGCCAAGGAAGACGCTATGCTGTAGGGTCATTTTCTGTGGTAATGGGCAAGCACGTGGCTTTGGAGACTGAAGTCCGAAGCGCACTGGCGATTGCAGATGGGGTATGGACCGCCAACGCTCAAGGCAGAGATAGAGGTAGAGAAAGCTCAATCAGTCAGTCTTCGCTCTCTGGCAGCGGTCTGCCTCAAGGTCGCCAGTGGCTGAGGAAACGGTGAGGGTTCAAAGTTATGATAGTGGAGATGATGCGATTTGAAGCAGTGAAGGGTAGTAAGCAAAGAGTACGATGTCACGTGGCGAGTCCATTGGTGGTGAAGAATAGGTGGGTGGTTCTGGGCGGGAGTGATATTGTGTTAGGATAGAGCCGTCGGGGAGGTGGGAAAAGGGTGGGACGAGAGGGGGAGTGTTGGTGGCAAACGGAGTATTTGGGATGGTTCTGTAGTTTGGGATCAAAATAGAAAGGGGTGGTGTGGTGGTGATCGGGGTGGAATGGGGGTGGGGGTGATGTGGTGGTGATCGGGGTGGAATGGGGGTGGGGGTGAGGTGGAGGTGCCGTCTGGGATTTGGGACCAAAATGGAAAAGAGGTGGGGGTGGGAGGTGGGTGCGGGAGGTGGGAGTGGGACGTCGGGACAAGGGACCCCCGTCCTTGTCGTTGACACAGACGGAGTGCGCAGTTCCGAGCCAGTGGTCAAAGGCTGGGCAGACACAGAGCGGGTGGCAGGCATTAGGAGATAACATCAGCACGCTCCTACAACGAACACAGCACCCACTGAACTCTAACGCTACTGTGCGTAGGTGGGTATGGACGACTCAGATGAAAGGCACGCTATGAAGTAAGGAATCAGGGTAGAAGGTGGCTTGGGTTGGTGTTCTCTGATGTTGGAGTGGGGAGTTGGGGCCTGCGAGTATCGGATATGTATGGTGAATGGAAGTTGTGAGTGAGTGAGTGAGTGAGTGAGTGAGTGAGTGAGTGAGTGAGTGAGTGAGTGAGTGAGTGAGTGAGTGAGTGAGTGAGTGAGTGAGTGAGTGAGTGAGTGAGTGAGTGAGTGAGTGAGTGAGTGAGTGAGTGAGTGAGTGAGTGAGTGAGTGAGTGAGTGAGTGAGTGAGTGAGTGAGTGAGTGAGTGAGTGAGTGAGTGAAGGAGTGAAAGAGTGAAGGAGTGAAGGAGTGAAGGAGTGAAGGAGTGAGTGAGTGAGTGAGTGAGTGTTTGTGTGTGTGTGTGTGTGTGTGTGAGAGAGAGAGAGAGAGAGAGAGAGTTAGAGAGAGAGAGAGAGAGAGTTAGAGAGAGAGAGAGAGAGAGAGAGAGTGTGTGTGTGTGTATGTGGTGTTTGTGTGTGTGCGCGATGTGTGTGTGTGTGTGTGTGAGTGTGTGTGCGTGTATGTGTGTGTGTATGTGTGTGTGTGAAGGTGTGTATGTGTGTGTGTGATCGCTGGTCAGAGAGAGCGAGAGAGAGAGAGAGAGAGAGAGAGCGAGAGAGAGAGATTGAGAGAGGATTGACAAACAGGCAGACGGACAGATACACAGAGAAACAAAGATACGGAGATAGAAAGACAAAGAATGAAACTAGAGAGACACAGAGATAGAGGCAGAGATGGGGATATACCCTGACGGCAAAGATTCGGCGTGAGAAGTGTGTGTGTGTGTGTGTGTGTGTGTGTGTGTGTGTGTGTGTGTGTGTGTGTGCATGTGTGTGTGTGTGCGTGTGTGTGTGTGTGTGTGTGTGTGTGTGTGTGTGTGTGTGTGTGCATGTGTGTGTGTGTGTGTGTGTGCGTGTGTGTGGATTTGTGTGTGTGTCTGTGTGTGTGTGTGTGTGTGTGCGCGTGTGTGTAGAAGCTGGTAGAAATAAACGGGGGTAGATGATGCTAAATAAACTGTGTCAATATATGACAAAGCTGAGGAGACACTTGAGGGCTTTGGGAACGGGGCTGAGGCAGGGCAAAGTGGTAGATTGGGGGAGTTGGGATGGAGGGGGGCGGGATTAGGGTGAGTGGGGAGTAGGGGGGGAGGAAGGGGGGTAGGGTGGGTGGGGGAGAGACGAGAGATTGTGGCGTAGATTAGAGCTGATAAAAATGAGGGAAGGACCGAAGGTTCAACGGTGTTCAGCGTAGTGGAGTTACTGCTGCTGGCAACGGAAGACCATGTGGAAAAAAGCGTTGGCACAACGCCATGGTGGTGAGGGAGAGTACGGCAGATCCAAAGTGCAGACTGGGATTTTAGCGGAACATGCGATTTCAGAAACAATAATCCCAATAAATATCTTCAAACAATTAGAACAGGGAGGATCGTTTATTAAACTAGTGGTCATTGTGGTAGTAGGGTTGATCGGGGATGGGTGGGTGATGCGCCGGGTAGGAGGTGGGGGTGGGGAGTGGCGAAGGGGGGGGGGGGGGGGGGGAGGAGATAAAAAGGCAAGGAGTCATAGGGAAGGTGGAGGAGGAAGAGTGGGGTAGGAAACGCCCGTAAAATCGGGGTGGTGTGAGCGACAAAACAGGAATTTACAGCGAGTAGTGACGCAGTATCTGGTTGCCAATGCAGTTAGGCTATAAACTGATCAAGTGTGCCCCCTGTCGAGTGACTCACGAGTCATCAAAGGAGCCAAATGAAACACCTCTCGTTCTAAATTTAGCAGCAAATAAACTCGCACACTTTTGAAGTGCAATTATAGTAATTCCTCAGCCAGATATAATCTAGCATAACAGCCGTCTATTCAGAACTGCGATAAACAGCAGACGCGCACAGGACCCCACAAATACCCAAAACGCGTGGACTCGTGAGGAAAAAGAATCTATCGATGCAAAAATCTGCCTTTGAACCTTTTCATAACAGGAAACAAAAGGGTTTTCTGCTTACTGAAGATGATTCAGAATCAGTTAGTGTCATAGCGTTGAACAAAAGAAAAGAAAACAGAGATGGGCCGGAGAAGCTTTCAGTCATAATATCTTTCATTCAGACCACGTGCCTACGGTCTATAGAAAGTCAGCAAAAATAAAACCTGCATTGAGAACCGGGTTCTAAAACACCCGCGGACGAGACATAATCTACGATCCACAAAAGTAGTAGCAGTAAGGTAACATTTGGTAAGAATGAAGTGTAACTTTAAAAAAATCAAAATTAATGGAAAAGAAAAGGAAACAAATGTCCAGAGTTTGTGGGCATACCGTCTGATAGACCACGTGACTTTTGATCTGGCAAAACCAAAGAAGAGTACAGCATACAGCACACATTGTTGAGAGAAAGGTAAACTGAATGAAAAACTCTGCAACACTTTCCCACTGCCAGAGGCGTCCATTGGTGAATGTCGGATGTGTGTTTCGAAGACACTTTGACGTGTTTTTTTCGTTTTTCTTTGCAATTTGACGGCAAAATATATACTACGTCAACACATTTTGTGAAAGATCGTTAGTTGCAACTGAAGGGAAAAGTATTGATTTTGATTCGCAGCTGTTGCACACGGTTTTAAGGATTTATTAATGTTAGTATAATATTGCTTCAGTGCCTTTCCATTTTTCTGACGGCTGATACTGTGAGTTTCAGTGACTTTATTTTGTTGTGGATGAAAACGAGAATGCGTCGTGTTTCCGAGGCCACACACTCGTTCACTCCAGATGAAAAATTGGAAAATAATACTGTAGATTACTTGAAAAAGTAAAACTGATGCAAGTTCGACAATAATTTCATTTACCAATGCAGGAGAATGACAGTGAAAAGTACAAGTGTTTTCTGTGATTCTGTTGTCCTGCACACACACACACACACACACACACACACACATACACACATACACATGCACGCACACAGACACAGATACACACACATACACACACACGCACACATAAATACACATACACACACACACAAACACGCACACACACACGAACACACACACACACATACACATGCACACACACACACACACACACACACACACACACACACACACACACAAACATATTCCTTCGTTCTCCTCCTCATGCTCCATCTCCATCTGCTATATTATTTTATCTTTTCTTATTCTTCATCCTCATTCTGCTTCTAAGTCTGCACCTCCTGCTGCTCCAGCTTCTTCCCTTCCTCCTTATCCTCCTTTTCCTCCCTCCCCCCCCCCCCTCTCTCTCTCTCTCTCTCCCTCGCTGTCACTCTCTTTCTCTCACTCTCTTTCTCTCTCTCTCACTCACTCTTTTTCTCTCACTCTCTTTCTCTCTCCATCTCCTCCTTCTCCACCCCATTCATTAACTATGTTTCCTCCTTTCTCCCATCGAGAGCAAAGGCAAGTACACCAAGCAGGCTTCAAGAGGGCCACCCTTTTCGCCGACCACAGTCTTGGAGTTTTTGTTCACACGGCGAGAAAGCCAGGGCACAATGAAAGCCACCATCCCCGTGGGGCAAGGTTGACAGAGGAGCCGGAGACACGCACTACCCCCCGGAGCCTGTGCCGCGGTCAAGGGGAACCCTGGCTGCAGGTAACACTTGCAGGCGCACGTCAAGCTCCATCGCCATCGCCTCCGTCGGGGTGAGACGTCTACGGCAATGGAGCCGTGGAGAATCGCTTCATTGAGGCCCAAGTCCCCTGGGGGACCCGCCTTTTTCCAGCCTCCCTCCCCCCGCGGAGTTTGGCTCTGGGCAGGGAAGCGCCGAGCGTGAAGAGGAGGTGAGAGGTGTTCCAGAAAGCTAGAAGACAGTGGACGCCTCCCAGTCGACGGCGCCCTGATCTCGCCTTACCCAGACACAATGGCCGACTGGAGACCGTCCCGTGGAGAGATTTCGGGACAATCCGAGACGGGCTTTCACTGCAAGTCTCTTTGAAGAGGCGAGACAGCGAGCGTAGAGCTTCTTGCCGTGACTCTTGCTCTCTCTCTCTCTATCTCAAGTGTGTCGTCGACCTCTTCTTCACAATCTCCCCAGCCCAGCCCACCCAGCTCTGGCATTCACGAGGAGAACCCCGTTTTTTCCCACCACGATAGGATCTCCAGTGCTGGAAAGCGGAGGCAATAGAGATAATGGCACTTTCTCTTTTCGCACCTTTGGAAATTTTATCCTCCAATTTACACGCTACTCCGTCTCGTTGGGAGCCAAAGAAGGCTACTTATGCGTAATCTCAGCGCCGTCGGTGGCACCTTCACACAAGCGCTCCTCACCATTGCTTCCGGCGAGAAAAACACGAAAATCACCACCTTGACTTTAATCACGACTTCCGAGGGAAGAAGCGAAAGAAACACGGCGGGAAATTGCTTTAATGATATCGTATTTGCCGATGCCATAATGACTCGGTAAGATCAAGATGTTCCACACTGTGAATAAACGCAGTTTTAATTTTCTCATCGTCTCGGCGTGACAGAATGAGAGACTCCGGTAATAGCGTTATTACCGTACTCGTAGCTCCGATGTCTCGCCCACGGCCAAAGTCGGCAGGATTCATTTTCTTTCGGTGACTGGCACAAAGAAAGGATTGAACGCTGTGGGAAGCTGAAAGAAATTTGCCGGTGTCTACTGTGTATTCACTTACCCTGGATAGAGAAGAAATTTTGGAGTTGAGAAAGTGATGCTCCTCAATGTCAAGCGTGACTTTTTGGTCGTCAGATGAAAACTGTCTTGGAATGGAACACTAAATAAGGGAGGGACGAAAGTAACGGCGCTATAACTAAGCACCAATTATTGCAGACGGCAATTGCATCAGTGTAAAATGTTTGTCTGCACGAGTAAATTGACGACTCAGGGAAACAGAAATAGAAAGTTTCTCGAGCATTTTCATAAGATGGCAAGAGAAATCTCAAAATGACCTTGATGATGAAAGTACCTTTCCAATCGTCATTCAATTTTACATCTTCATCTTTTCAATCTTCTCAAATCTGCCATTGTCTTCTTCTTCTTCGTCGTCGTCTTCTTTTTCGTCGTTGTCGTCATCATCATCATCATCATCATCATCATCATCATCATCATCATCATCATCATCATCATCATCATCATCATCATCATCATCATCATCATCATCATCAATCATCATCATCATCATCATCATCATCATCATCATCATCATCATCATCATCATCATCATCATCATCATCATCATCATCATCATCATCATCATCATCATCATCACCACCACCACCACCACCACCATCATCATCATCATCATCATCATCATCATCATCATCATCATCATCATCATCATCATCATCATCATCATCATCACCATCATCATCACCATCATCATCATCATCATCATCATCATCATCATCATCATCATCATCATCATCATCATCATCATCATCATCATCATCATCATCTTCCCTGTTTCATCGTAGTTAATATCGCGGTCCTTCCTCTCTTTCTCCTCTTCGTCGTCGTTATCGTCGCAGCCACCGTGGTCGTCGACGGATTCTTTCTCCTCCACCCTTCCACCCCATTCCCCTCCGACTCATCATCTCATTGACAATTACTCGTGCGTTTAGATTTGAAGACGCATTTAGAACATGAATTCGCTGGAATGTACGCATTTCTACGTCTGCCATTAGTAAGAGTAGGGTTATTCACTCCGTAGATTTGTGCCATAAAAAATAATAACTGCAACGAAGAATTACAGGAATAAACCTGTAACTGAAATAGTCATGAAATCCCACCAACAAGAGGAAATGACACTCCGAAACAAGAAATAAACTGAATGAGATGAAACTCCCGTGAAACGGCCAACTTGCAGCAAAAGTTTCGTGGGAGTTGGGTCCCCAGGCAAAGTGTTTGGGAAAATTTAGTTCCACATCTGTTGAGGGAAAAATATCAAATTTGCAA
>JAWQFJ010002609.1:301087-313587 GCA_034096865.1 Theodoxus fluviatilis
TCCTGCCCCTTCGTCCCTCCCCTTGTTTTCCTTCGTTTTGGCGGAGGCGACACGACCACGTGAGGGCGAAGCGAGTCAGCCGTTTGCCTTTTTCAATATTGGCTTTTGCCTTATTTGGAGGCTGGCGGTTTAGATTCAGTGTGTCCCACAGAGTGGGAAGGACAGTCACAATGGCATCTGAGCTTTCAAAGAGGAACCCATCAAAACATGACGGCTTCCGACATCGCCGCCATGAATTTATATTAGTTTCAGTTTTGTAAATACGACGTCACGTGACAAACTCTGCTGCTGGATTTCTTTGACTGGAGTCACGTAGAAAATGAGGACGAAGCATGTCTCAAACTACTAAAGAGTGAAATTGTAATCGGTTTTTAACTTCAGGAAGAACAATTGAGATTTTATTTGGACACAACAGATTCGCAGGTCAAAACATTTTGCACCTCGCGACGAATTACATTGACGCTTACTTCCACATAGCTCACAGCCGATGTCCATCGCCTCTCCCGTTTTTGAATTCCAAGAGATTTTTTTTCTCGACCGAGGATGTATGGTAGCGTGGTTTTACTTTGAACAAGATAAATATCATTTGGTGTGTGCCTTTATATCGAAAAATGGTAAGTTATGGATCTTTTTAATACAAATTTCGAGGATATTCTCATTAATACATCAGCATACATGCAAATACCGACTTCTGTGAAATAAGTGGTATATTAAACAATTTCCGATCAACTGACACCAAGACGATTGCCCGCTGCATCCCACTTTGAACGTACCACGTTCTATTTTAAATCTACTACGTCATACTAGTAACGTACTCCACAATTACCAAGTCACGTGACTTTCTCCTCTCATTCAGCGCCGAAAGTGAGCTCACAAATCGGTTTCAAACACAAAGGTTCACTTTTCTCAACAACTGTCACAAAAAAGGAGGTGGAAAAAAAAGCATTTCAAACAAGACGTGCAATCTGAACATATTTTCATAGCTGTTTTGCTTCTTTTAAAAAACCTGAGCACTTTTCCTTCGACTGTAGTGCATCAGTGGCATGTAGACCTTTGTCTTAGTGAAGCAAGTATCTTGTCAGTATCATTACCATACTGAAACTATCGCTGACGGCCACAGGAACTGGAATATTTCAGCTTCAGCTTTTTTTCTTGCGGCTAAACAGCAGCAGCAAGTAAAGCTGCGTTTGGTAGGTATGTCAGGATTTCTTATCTTTTGAGCATCATTTGGAAAAGAAAATAATCCGACATGTTCAAGAAAAAGCGATCGACTGCTGCGAAAATATGGTTATGGCATAGTTTGTCAAAGCATTGAGTTCCACTTGCTGGCAAAAGTCTCGTGTACTTTATTCTGGTGAAGATTTTAATTTGGACTTGAGGACAATCGATAAACGCTTTAACGTCACTTGAAAATGTTTGTTCGTCAGAGAAAAACTATTCTCTGCACTGCTGTGAGCGTCATTTAGGATCAGTGTGGTCACTGGTGTGTGTCATATGCATCGTGCATGAGGAAATAAACATGTACTTCACGCTCTCTCGATCTATGTCAGATTTAGGTAGACATTCATCTAATCATACGATCTTCCGCAACGTGGCTGTGTGGAAGTATGAGAACTGTAAATCTGATTGAAAAATCAAATCAAAGCCTTCCAGGAGATACGATTTTGTTCAAGTTGCTATTGATTGCTATATACATGTATATCTTTCTTTGTTGGAGTGGGTGGCATCCAAACTGTCCCTACTCTTTTGTCATAATGGATGGTTGTGTTTGAGGCACATTCCATATCGTCAAAATGTAAACAGAACAAAGCAGCAGCAATAATTGCTGCAGCAGCACTAGCAATGGCAGCAACAACAACAACAACAATTTCAGGAGCAGCAGCTGCAGCAGCAATGAACACAATAACAACAACAATAAGAGAGGAACAAGAATAACAACTGAAAAAGTAATTGCAACAAAGACGACGACAAACCCTCCAAAAACAACAATAGAAATAACAACAACAACAACAATAGAAATAACAAAAACAACAACAAAAATAGATATAACAACAAAAACGACAACAACAACAACAATATAAATAACAACAGAAACGACGACAACAACTGCTGTGGAAGCAACATTGGCATCAACACCAGCATCACCACTTTCTCTACAAGTAAACTTGAACACAACTTCTGTGACAGCTACTACTATTGCTACTACTAATATTACTGCTGCTGCTGCTGCTACTACTACTGCTGCTGCTGCTGACGCTGCTGCTACTACTACTGCTGGTGCTGCTGCTACTAGTACTGATGCTGATACTACTACTACTGCTGCTACTACTACTACTACTACTACTACAGCTACTACTACTGCTAATGCTAGTACTACTGCTGCTACTACTGCTGCTGCTGCTACTAAAACAAGAACAACAGCAACAAAGTAGGCACAAGACAAAGTCGGTACGTATTTCTTACAGAAAATCTTTATTGTCTCGTGATATGTCTACACAATGGGTGGTTCCAGGCAGGACGTACAGACAGGGAGTCGTCTTTGGACACAAGCACGACTGAAAGGATCAAACATGCTGTTGGAAGGCGCTTCGACTGGGAAACATAAGTTACATTATTAATAACCATAATCATAGTAATCATCATCATCATCGTCATCATAATCATTAGCTCTGAAGACGCTTCCCTCCGCGCCAGTAGCCCCAGCAAGCAGGTCACGTGACTATACAGAAATACCTAATCACTCTAAAACACTCCCCAATACGTCAGCATTTGTACAAAAGAGGTAACAGGAGAGGGGTGGGATGGGGAGTGGGTTTTCAGAGATGAAAAAGGGGGTTTATGCACAAGAGGGGGAACGATAATTCATATAGACGTTCTGGTTTTTATTGCAATTTCGACTAGAATTATTACATCACTTGTCGCGCTCTCAACGCTCATGAACAATACAGATCACTCTTCTTGTTGTTGTTGTTGAAAATAAATCTTCAGTCAAAACATGAACTCGGGTTTAGCACACAAAATAAGATTTGTTTCTCAACGCACATCTGTTGTTCAACGGGAAAAAAACATTTAAACAGAAATGGCATCATACAGATGAGCAAACTTTATGCACAATGTGTCTATAATTAAAAAAACAATGATCAAGAAAATTAGTCCGTCTGCAATAAATCGGAAGCAATGAACAAATTGGGGGAGGACTGTATCTGATCACGTGACCCTACACAGTCGCTTGGGGGCAGATCAAGTTTGGGAGCGCGTGGATGCGAAAAGAAACATGAAATGCTACCCGTCTACAGGCTCCACAACATCAACCTCGACTACAGTCATACTGGTAGATAAGATACAACGAAATCATCGAAATAGGCGATGGACAAGGATGGATGCAACGATCTGCCGAGTCAAGCCACTTGGCTGGGTGAGACAGGTAAAGAACATGAGGCCTAGAAGCCTCTGGAATTCTAGAAGGCGCCCAGGCGCAGAATTGTACGCAGAATATACACACCCATCTCCCATAAGTTATTGCTCTCCCAAGAGCGACAACTATGCTACAAATATCTTCTTGCACACATGCACACACGGTGAGAACATGATAAACACACGTTGCATATTCATTCAGTGAAGTAATCGTTTTAAATATGCGAGGTAAGGGTGTTAAATATTAGCTTTAGGAATCGAGCATGAAAGTGTATATAGACGTCACGACATATACATGTATAGAAGCAGAGAAAGAAAAAGAGAGATATAGAGAGAGATAGAAAGAGGATACATTCAGAAACCAGTCGACGATTGCTAATAAAATGTCGGACGCGTCGAGTAAAAAGCAGAAAGAGCAATTACACTCAAGCCAGGCGTGAGAAAACGGTGAATCATGAAAGAACATTCACAATGCTGTGCTTGTCATATCAAACATAGCGGTATCACTCTCTCTCACTCCCCCAAAACGAAAATAACTCAGAACAAGACCTACCTGAAGATCATTCAAATTCTACAGAGAAGAGAGGGCAGACGAAGTAGAGTTGATGTAGTATTATAGACGCATAGGGTCTATATTTCTATTACTGAGCAGTCTCTCTAGCAAGCTACTCTCTGAAAGAGAATAGTTTCACTAGAGCAGTGTACAGAGAGATGTTGCAACTTTATCCCTGCTTCACGTATTATGTCCCAGACTTTTCCGCCCAGACTTTCCCTCCGAAACTTTCCAATAACAAGCGCCTTCCTCGACCAAATGAACTTTTCTTTCCACAAATAACGTGCAAAATCCGACTGACACATTGACTGCCGGGCAATAGATCATTCTGACTGCAGGAACTACAGTGGAACCATTGAAAAAGACTCACCTGCCACGTCAAATACATGTAGATACACCCATGTTTAGTGGGGGGTTGTAACACTGTATGTAAACGCCTATTTCTTGTGTAAAGAATAGAAACGAGAAGTACAGGAATAAATAAGGATATGAAGAAAAAGAAAAAAGTTTAACAACGGTATAAATCAGTGGTGGCGTACACATCTCTCTGGCGCAGAAAGCAGGATCTTAACGCAGCCTAATTATATTAGAAGTAAAAATGTCACTAGCTGAATAGTCACTTTATACAAGTTAAATGCATCTTCATACATCTCATCGATGTCTAAACATTTGCATTTGTTCAGTCTGTGGCAATTTTACGTCAGAAATATTTGTATATATTCAAACGAAATATACCTTTCAATGAGAGTTTGAGACGTACGAAACGTCACTCATTCAGAACAACTACCTACATCAACCTCAATGCTAAAAACGTCATAAAATTGTGAAAAAGAAAATCACAATTCGTACGATTACCTACGAGAACATAATCAACCTTTCTGTATATCCTCAGTGAACAATGTTCACAAGCGATGCCATTGAAAACCCCAGCTCTTGTCAGTACACCGATCAGGAGATTAAAAGCAGAAAAATGCCTGTATTTATACGATGTCCTCCACAACAATGATCACATATCAATCTGAACCGCTCAGATTACCATACAGCACAAAGACAAATAATAGTACTATAAGAAAGAGACAGTTTAACTAATTTATATTGATGTATCACTTGCGCACCTCCGTGTGCACACCAGTCGGCGTACAAGTCTAACTCGAATTCCAGGCCCAAGTTTCTAAACTCACCAACCGCATCAGATTCTGCGAAAGACACGCAGTGTAAATGACGAAGAGTGGCAAAAGAGAAAGAAAAACAAATAGCCATTTTTTCACTGATGTATCACCTACGAGCCTCCCTATTCACTAGGTGGTGTACAAGTGTCGCCTTGACACATTGTGTCGTGTTCTGCTGAAGTTTCTGCCAGACTTTCGATTCCGGGCACAGAGACCAAACTAGTTCTGTGGAAAGCATCCGATGGTGTGGACTGGTCGTGTCGCCCTACCGCGGTAAAGCCTGATGCCTGCTTTGCCTGCTGCAGTTGCTTTTCACCGCGGTCATTCCGGGATGGCATTCCTGGGCAACTTTATCGGGATTCTTCTCCTGATTATTTATTTAATTATGCCTTTGTGTTACGAATGAATCTTGACAAAAAACCGACCAGA
Organism: Theodoxus fluviatilis; assembly: GCA_034096865.1. Taxonomy (NCBI): domain Eukaryota; kingdom Metazoa; phylum Mollusca; class Gastropoda; order Cycloneritida; family Neritidae; genus Theodoxus; species Theodoxus fluviatilis. The sequence goes on from JAWQFJ010002609.1 coordinate 306,653, forward strand.
AACTGCACCAGTCAGTTGTAAACCGCCCGGATTCTGAAGTCAGCAACTTTAGTTAACAATAACGTACACAAGCTACGTCACCAAAACAACATAAGCTCTTGATAGCACACAGATAGAGGTTCAAAGCAGAAAAGGTATTTGATCCATGTCTATTACAACAATCATCTTATTCCCATCTGAGTGGCTCAGATTACCATCCACTACAAGGACAAAAAGTAGTAAGCTAAGAAATCGTCGGTTTTTTTCATTTATGAAAAGTATTGTTTTTAATATATGTATCACCTGCATGCCTAACAGGTGGAATGCTAGTCTTAACTAAACGGTAAACCTGCATTTCTAAACCTGAGCCAGGATCTGTGAAGAAGACGCACTGAATAGGGCAAGGAGTAGCAAGGAGAGACAAATAGCCTTTTTTTAAACTGATGTATCGTCAGCAAACCTCTTTGTCCACAAGTGTTGCTCAATCACCAGGCGCAAGCTTCTAAACATATCCATCAAATCAGACTCTGTGAGAAAGTAAACCTCGAAAATGAAAGAAATCACATTATAAAGATGTCCTTATCGATGACCCATACGGCCACACCGATGACTCCCATTACAAAGATGTCGTTATCGATGACCCTTACGGCTACACCGATGACTCCTGCAAAGATCTGGCCGCTAAATCGTCTACGTTCCTCGTATAGCTGCAGTTTTTCTGTCTGTCCCATTCTTACCATTGGGAATTTGTTGTTGTATTACACACGAACGCATACAAGCACACATACATACATGTATTCGCACAGTCGGGAGCGGTGGCGCTCTCAAGTAATTCAGCCATGACCTGGAGTCTGGAGGCAGGGATGGGAATGGGACTCTTCTCAGTGTCAGGACAGGACAGGAATCTGTCCGCGTCTTTGCGGCCTCTGTAGTTGAGGCCATTGCTGACTCAAGCTATTTCAGAGCGAAGTAAGAGCACTCACAGAATGGAAGCCATCCACTCCTTGTGAAATTCAGCGTTGACGTTCCTTCCTATCTCTTCAGTTTCACGCTTACTGTGAAATGTTCTGCTATCTACCGTTCTAAGACAAATAAGTAGTGCTATGTCGTTTAACGAAAAGAGACCTGAAACTTATGGAAATGATAATACTCATGCGCGCGCGCATGCATGAAGAGTTACCTTGGCACAGCTGGTTTTATTCCGCAAGACTATTGAATCCGGCCAATATCTGACTAGTGCACTGGCTGCTTCGCCCGACCGATATATATTTTTGAATTAGTTGATACAGTTGGTACTTATCGCAGTAAATTAGAGTGGACACGTTCTTGGGCGACTTTTGAAATTTGTCTTTTCAAATCGAACTTTTACATTTTGCCTTTGTGTAACGTACGAATCTTGACAAGCCGATCTAAGGGAGCACAAGTCAGTTGCAGTTGGCCGAAATTTCAAGTCTTGCTGAATTTTACAAATGAATTCCGATGAAACGGCTTTCTGTTTAAAGATGTTTCTTACAAAAGAATAAATAAATGAAATAACGAATGAAGTTTTACTGCCTAACAGCCTTTGTAGGCTATTTAAGGCCATGGATGTCAAAATTAATCCTATGGCTTCAAGATGACTCCTACAAATATCTGATCACCAGGTTGTGTACATTTCTAGTATTGTTGCTATGGTTTTATTTATGCCACGTCTCCCTATTGGATATAGCATTTTATTCAAGCGCAAACACACACACACACACACACACACACACACACACACGCACACACACACACGCGCACACACGCACACAAACGAACGCAGGCTCAAACACACACGCGCGCAAGCGTAAGTGTCGCCTTGACACATTGTGTCGTGTTCTGCTGAAGTTTCTGCCAGACTTTCGATTCCGGGCACAGAGACCAAACTAGTTCTGTGGAAAGCATCCGACTGGTGTGGACTGGTCGTGTCGCCCTACCGCGGTAAAGCCTGATGCCTGCTTTGCCTGCTGCAGTTGCTTTTCACCGCGGTCATTCCGGGATGGCATTCCTGGGCAACTTTATCGGAATTCTTCTCCTGATTATTTATTTAATTATGCCTTTGTGTTACGAATGAATCTTGACAAAAGACCGACCAGAAACTGCACCAGTCAGTTGCAAACCGCCCGGAATCGAAAATCTTGCCGAAATGTTCATAAACTTTGAGGATACGGCCACATCTTTGAGGTGCCGAGTCCATTCGATGGGTTGTTTGCTGAATGAAGTTTTATCGCCTATCAGTATCTGCAGGCTATGCGAGACCATTGACTTCAAAACAGCTGGCACTGGTTAGAGTAAGAGCAAAGCCAAATGTCCTTATCCCTCAGTTATTCTCCTCGTACGAATCGCCTTGGGAGACGCGGTGGGTCTATTCTTACCCCCAACCCACAGATGGTCTATTCTTACCCCCAACCCACAGATGGTCTATTCTTACCCCCAACCCACAGAGGGTCTATTCTTACCCCCAACCCACAGAGGGTCTATTCTTACCCCCAACCTACAGAGGGTTACCAGTTGTGACAAAATAAACTCGCAATTGAAATTTGACGTTAACTCAATATCATAACGAAGCTAAAATCAATTGCGCCTTAAAAATTAACACCATCTATAAACCACGGAAAATCTGGCGTTTTACTTCCAACGCTTATTCCGCATGTTAAAAATCTTCTTTTTAAAGAAATACATTTGTTCTTCAACACTTTCACCTGTGAAACCTTGTACATGACACGGAAAATATAACTGATATTAACTGCTGCGAAAACTGATCAGTAGGAATAGATAGAAAATCTCAGTGATGGTACTTGTACAAATAAACAGCGAGGTCTTTGCAGGGAGAGATAGGCAGACATGCACACCCAGCATGAGATAATCCCTCGACAGAAGGCCATGCCCACTACCTGAATGTGAACCGAGGACAGCGCTAACCGGTTCATCAGAAACTAGAAATCAAAGTCTTCACTCGACTAAGGTGAGAAGTCAAAGAGACGAAAAGGGTGAAATGCCAAACAGACGACAGACAATGCGGTCAAAACTTGTGACTAGAGCTACCAGGTCAAATTGCGATACAGCATCAAGAATACATATAGGAACGTCACGCTACGCACAAGCTGCATTGTTCATGTTTAGTCCGTTACCAGTGCCGTCTTAACAAGTCAAACACACGATATCGAAATGCTACAGCCATTTGCGTAATAGCGATGATACGAATGCTGAAGGGGGGATTCGATGAGCGGGTTGGAATGGGATGGATCGATTACAAGAATTCTAGCTACCAACAAAGTCGATGATGACTACGATGAAAGGTTATTCAGAGATTATGGAATGATTAGATTAAGTTCCATATTCAGTACTGCTTCGATGAAGAAGTAATGAATATGTACCCTGAGATCAAGACATTACCCAGAACTGAAATTTTTCTTCATTCGATGTGTACATGATGACACATACCTGTAATTTGAACTGCTATTTTGAAGGTCCTGCTCTCACACTCTTGCCAACCACAACAGGATTTCACAATTAACAGATGCTTCAATTTCATGTTTTGTCACATCAGTTCAACAACTCCATCCAAAAAGCAAATAAGAAAAATGAAACCAAGCCACCCTAGTTCCCCACATCTAAAAACCACTACAAAAGTTGGATAAGAAGGCGAGACACGTCTAAAAACTACAGAGAGAAAACGCACATATGGCTGACAAGTAAATTTCATAAGACAAGTTCCACTAAAATACTAAATAATCGAGTTTATAGAGGAAAAAACAACAAACCCTTGTCACCTTCGACCGCGAATTCAAGAAGAAGAAGAGGTACATCGAATGGTTGTGGCCATGTCGTTATCCTCGTCACAAAAAAGGAATCAATGGACATTAAAATCTCACTAAAGTTGCCATGCAAAGGACACGAGAAAAAGACAGACTGTTTCAGTCAAATCCATTAACAGAAAGGACTACATGCGATGAGATGATACAACCATTTGGCAGTGTTCCAATAGTTTTCCTCTGCGTCCGAGTGTGGGCTTTCTGCTCCGCTGTCAACAGGGAGCATCTGCATTTCTGTCCGCCCATTCCGGGGAATGCAGTGAATCGGCATCGCAGAGAAGTCAGCGCCCACATCCGACGTTTGTCGTTCTGGCCATCTCCTGTCGAGAGCCAAACAATGTCTACATCGTTCAAGAGTTTCTTATACAACTCAAAGACGAGATCCTGACGTTCATTTTCGGACGCAAGTTGTCCACAGAACTCGAGCGGTTTTGCAATCTTGGCCAACTTATGCCCGAGTTCTTTCCAACGAACCAAAATAACCCGACACCCAACTGCTACAAACGCTCGGCAGTGATGTCTGGTACGGCAACACTACAAAACAGCGTGAGAAGCCCAGTCCTACGTGCTCGCACGGACCACGTCCGGCGATGCTCAAAACAGGAGTTGGCTCCTACTGAGGGAAAAAAGTCAACCGATGCACACAAAAACACACATTTGCAAAAAGGACAATCTGCCTGACTGGTATAGCATTCCAAAAATCTCGCTGGTATCTTCTGTGTTGAGTTCGAGCCTTGCCTCAGACCAGAAGAGGACATGGACTTCCCCCAGAGGAAACACACACCGCCAACGCTGTCTTTCTCCTTTACTTCGGCAAGGCTGCGTTCACACAGGTGATGTGCTGCTCTACTCCCGGTGGTTCTCGTCTCGCTTCTCAGGCTTGGTCTTCCCGTTGGTGTCCACCATGCCCGTGGCGGTCATGCCTGACTTGCTCGAGTCCAAGAGCTTGAGCGACTCATTGATGTAGTTTGTGATGGCAACGATGGAAGCACAGATGGCCTGGTGACCGAAGCCGTGGGTGAGCAGGTTGAAATGCGTCAGGGCTTGCTGCATAGGGTGGGGCAGTGATGGCTGCTGCCTGACGTTACCATTGGGCGTGCGGTCCTGCAGCAGAAGGTCGTTCAGCTCCTTGACAATTGTCCTGCAACGACAGCAGGGAGAGCAGCTGTAAGCATGTGAGTGTCACAAGGAGAAGAAGAATAGCTCAGTGGCATCTGTGCTGAACAAGGGTTCAGAGAGAGGACTCACTGAAAGATGTATATACATATGTATCTGTGTGTGCGTGCATGCGTGCGTGTGTGCGTGCGTGCGTGCGTGCGTACGTGCGCGCGCGCGCGCGCGCGCGTGTATGTATGTGTGAGACACGGGTCGAGATTGGATGGACAGCTGGCAGACTGGTACGAATTATTGGACGTATGCAGTGATAACAATAATGGTGCAGCTTACGTGGAGTTAGCCATGAGATTTCGACGGTTAAACTGTAATGTCGATGAGTGAGAAGTAATGCGTGATGCTTGTCTTGCTTTTTCAGGTTTGCCAAAAACTTTCATTACCTCCTTTAAAAAACAACAAAGTTTCAGTGAGAAAGCATGAGGGGAATAGATGTATAAGAGTATAGGTCATGAGAAATTACAATCCAAAGACACACAGCAATGAGAACCAAATAACAGGGAGATATTTTTTCCCTTCAATGGAAGTGAACTACAAAAGGCACACGACGACTTCACTCGTCCGAACACCATCATCAAAATGGCATATTGTACTCATTCTGGGAAAGGAACGCAGCGTATGAGTTATGGGGACAACACTGGTCGGTTTTGTTCGTCCCAGTCTGTTTCTAACTCGGTTTCGATAGCTTTCCTTATTCCCATCACCTGTAGAATGATGATCTGTCATTCCCGTGCTGCCAGATTAATAATGGCATGGCATTTTGGGGGAGGAATGGGGAAAGGAAGGAAAAACGAAACAAAAACCAAGGTCCAACCGGAGGAACAAGTCTCCATGTCATTATTGCTAAATGATGGTTTATTATACCCCGACAGCTAAACTAATGGGTAAAAGGCGGATGGGGAACATAGCAATGACAACTGATCAGAAACAGTTCTTGGTTCCCCCAACGCCGTCAAGCCGGCAATCTGAGACAATGAGTCTTCCTCATCATGTCAGCTGGGCAATATAATCTGCCAAAAGTCTCTCGCCACCACCAGCCAAGCCGGGCCATCAACCCTTCAAACGTTGATGGATACCTCGGCTGGGAGAAAAAAGGCAGGAGTCAACTGAGCGGCCATGTCAGGCTGGGGCTGTGTCGTGTGGAGTTGAGGAGCAGGGCCCGTATTCGCAACGGCGATTTATCGGCGATTTATTTTAACTCCGATTTATCTCTAAACTCAGACGATTCCAACTGCCTGTTCCGCTCTCCCTTGGCTGGAAACCAGTATATAGAGCAAAGTGCAACCTAGGAGCCTCTGACGAGCGTACCTTATCTAACCGATCAAGATAACGCGGGGCTAGGGGATAAATCGAGTGTTAAAAAGATAAATCACCGTTGTGAATACGGGCCCAGAAGGGGAAAAGTCCATTGAGCTGAGGCAGACGTTTTGACTGACTGGCGGCCATTTGTTTTTCATTTATCATGTATTTGGCGTGATCAGCCCGTCAGGAGCGGGGCACCGTTCCAGGCAGAGGATGGCACAACATGGGAACACAAAGAAACTCACAACCCACGCCTACCAGTCGTCATTGCGGCTCTGCTTGAAAAGGGAGGGGAGGGTGAGGGGGTGGGGGGAGGTGAGGGGGTGGGGGGGGAGGTGAGGGGGTGGGGGAAGGTGAGGAAGTGGGGGAGGTGGCAGATGGGCATTAAGATGAGGTAGGTGGGCAGCGCGATAAATGCAATGAAGAGCGAGGTAAGGATGGGATGTGAGGAGGAGGGGAATTGAGAATGCAAGAGAGGCAGGTGGGGGATAGGGATGGGGATGAGTGGGGTTGAGTGGGGGTGTGTGCAGGGGAGGGGGAAGAATACGGAAGAGTTAAAACATTCCACCCCCACCTCCCCTGCCCACTCCCCCGATGCCCACCTGGCATTGTCAGTTCTATGTCTTTGATCGCATGACATCAATCGAT
>JAWQFJ010002609.1:318587-339275 GCA_034096865.1 Theodoxus fluviatilis
GCGAACATTACCATAGACAAGAACTTCAAAGACAAGCCGCAGCGCGAAGTCGGCTGATTTCTGATGTATTTATTTCGGGGAATGCATGCGAATTGTACTCATCGCAATATTATTCGCGATGGCGGTCGTGGTTCTTTTGCCGAGGAACATGAACACGGAGATGATGAGTATGGCCATGACGAAGATGGCTGATGACTCAGCCCCATGCAGATGAAGTCACAGCAAAACAGCTGTCCTAATCTTCGAGGACAGTATTTTGTATGTGAAAGCAAAGCCTTCATGTCGAGTAGAAAAAGACACAAGATAAGGAGTCAAAGTTTGCACAGGAGAAGGAAAAAGTATGCAAAGTTGAACAACCGTGGCGACTTTGAGTACGCCTGTTTTACTAATCTACAGCTTTCAAACAGAGAACAAAGCAGTAAATATGATTATCAAGATTTCTATTTTAGAAACAAAAATGATAAAATTGTCGAATCTAGATTTGTCTCAACTCAACCACAACCCAAGGAAAAGGAAACTACAGTTAAATAGCTGAAACTGAGAAAAGTGGGTTAAGAAAGAAGAGAAGGTGCATGGAGAAGGAACAGGATTGGGAGGGGGGAGGGAGTAGGATGGAAAGGGGGGGGGGGAAGGAGGGGAGGAGAGGAGAGATAAGGGGAGGGAGAAGGGAGAATAAAAACAGAGTGGGAGGAAAAACCGGCAGGGGACAGGGGAGGAGAGGAGGAGCGGGGTGAGTTGAAATGAGAACGAAATACTTATCTGTCGCCACAATGGCAAACCATGTCTTTCGTCACGAGAAGGGAGGCTACTCTCATCTCAACAACGACAAGTGCGACACACGGCGTCTTAGCGAGGAGAGGCTCCCAGTCCTCAAAGGCCTCTCAGCCTCCCCCCTCCATCACCGTGGGCAAACAGCGCTGAAGATTAATTTGCTAGCTTAAATCACTCGGCAAGTGCAGGAAGACAGCCGAAAAAGGCTTCTCGCAGTTTCGGGTTTTCCGCCCTGCTGTGCGAGCAAACACGTTGCACGAGTCGTACTGTCATTGTTGAACAACGGACAGAGGTTCCGCTACGGACAAGACACTACGGAGGCCGCTGGGATTGCCGTGAAATGCGTGCTGGGAGTGCCGTGAAATGCGTGCTGGGATTGCCGTGAAATGCGTGCTGGGATTGCCGTGAAATGCGTGCTGGGATTGTCGTGAAATGCGTGCTGTGGCTTGGCAGACAGGGAAAGTGGACATCCCATGAAGTTGGCAATTTGATTTTTTTTTCGCCATACTTTCCAGTCAGTGTTAAAAGTCACTTAGAGCTATTCCTTTTCCCCTACAAATAAGATGTTTATCCAGGATTTTCCGCAAAAGGGAAATTTTCTGCAGATAACTTTAGAAACAATCGGCCACTAATAGAACAGTTGGACATTGAAGCATGGTTTGAGTATTAATGGATCCGTTATTGAATGTGTACTTTCGAAACTATTTTTGATAGAATTGTATTCAATGTACCATTCATTAAAAGTCAGTATAAACAAGAACATCTAAAAGACAACATGTTCTATTAAAAAAAGGTTTCGTCTGCTATTATGAAGTTATCATCAACGATGAAAGTCCACGACATAACCATCATCCTAGTGTGGATGTGTAAAAAAAACCCACACATTTCTTTCAAGAAAAAGTTGCCAACAAAACTATACCGAAGTTGGGAGTAATCCTGGGTCACGATGTCTCACACTTCTTTGCCTTGTGGCGACCAACAAACTCTTGACCCGTCGGTGGCGCTTTCCTTACGGAGCGTCGTCCGCGACACCTTGATTAGCGACATCACCGCCTTGGCACGGGCAGAAATTCCCCTCGTCCCGACAGCACACTTGACCAGCCTGCTCGTCCGTGAACGGGGTCTCCCAAATTGACAGTCATCCGGCCGCAGACATTTCGCACCAGGGGAGAGACTTCCACCACGGTGGTTAAGGTGCAGGGCTCCTGTTGGGCCCCGAGGGCGTGTTTGGCGGCTCAGGTCGCTCCCGCCAGTTCCCTAGGGACCGACACTTCGCCACAGCGCCACCGCAGACGGAGGTGGTGCGGGAGAGCGAGTCCATACAGCACGACTAACACTGCCTTCTCAAGCAGCAGACCCAGGCAGCACGGCCAGGAGGACGGCTGGTGGTAATGAGACAGAAATCGAGCCAATTTGTCGCCCGCTGAACGGCGCCGTCTTCTTGTAGGAGACTCGTCGTGGTCAGCTCAATAGGGCAAGGGTCTTCCTTCTCCCCTGTCTTCCAGGGGGCGTAATCCCTCTCATCTGTTGGCCCCTTCCCCTACCCCCTCCTTCTACCCCTTCCCCCTGCTCCTTCTGCCCCCTCTCCTCTGTTCCACTTTCCCTTGGTCTTTCCCATGCTGTGGAAAGGGCATGGCCCCAACCAGCAGATTAGGAGGGGAGTGAGAAAGGGGAGGAGGAGGTCGAGGATGAGGTTGCCAGGCCGACATCTTCTGCTGCGTCGCGGCAGCTGCTCATTGAGCCGGGTGGAATTATGTAGATTCGATGAGATCCTTCCGAGTGGATTAAGGCGAGCAACGGGCCCTCCTGAGCGCCGCCGTGCGAAAATCTCGGTGCCCGACCCCCCAAATTAACGACATTAGGGAGGGCTAAATTTGCCGCTGTAATGAGGCCCACTGGTCGTCGATTAGCCGTCACAGACGGCGCGGGAAATTGCCTTAGCTCCTCCATCGACGACAGCTGTGACACCGAGGTAGCATTGGGCACCACAGCCAGCAACTCCCCTGGCTCTCGTTGAGCGCTGAGGATTCCCCCTACGTCGATGAAGAAATCAGAATCTAAAACCTGACCATGTGCGAGGTCAGGACCAGAGAAGTGTTTCATCCCAATCTTGTTTTACTTCTCTATGAGTCCGTGTGGTGTTTCATAATAGTCATAATAGAGATGGTGGCAAAGGTGCTTTGTTGTTGTTTGTTGTTGTTATTGCTGCTGTTTTGACCCACAAATCTATGACTCCTTAAACGTCGAAGAAATTATACTTCGCGGTCTGCCCTGCGTTAGTCTAAATTGAGTCGTGCCAGGGGCTGCGAGTGATATGCAAAAACGATTTCTAACGGAAAAGATCTATTGTTATGAACAAATATCTAGACTGTAAAATCTGCCCCACTGGGTCATTCGGTCATTAAGCAAACACGAGGGAATCTCGTCTTTTTATCACAGGCAGTCATCTTACAAGTCCTCTCATGATATCTAAATCTCCTTTTCATGTACAGGCGACAAGAAAAAAATACCCAACACTTACAGTCTCCCCCGACAATTCAGTCGGTCCTAAAACAAGGGCACAGGCTAAGACCATGGAAGTACAGTCTGCACTGCATCTGCCTCGAGCCGACTCCCAGGCCAGGCGGGCTGGGCGGGGAAGGACAGGCAGACTACCAGCAGACAGACAGACAGTGGCAGCAGGAGACGCGGTACACAGAGGCCAGATTCGATCGATGCCAATGAGCTGAAAGCCTTCTCCGTCTCCGTCACCCGCTCTGTCCAGCCCTCAGCAGCGTAGACCAAATACATGTCACACAAGGCCCTCGTTTTTTATTCTTCTGATCATCTGGAAAAACTACATTGTTTGTTGTACAGTCCTACGAATAGTTTCGTTGTGTCCTTGCATCTTGTCCACAACATTTATTAAAGTGATAAAAATTGCAGTGAAGAATGTTCAGTTTAAATAAAAAAGGTGATGACTCGATCGTTTGTTTTGTATTACTCTTTTGTTGTTCGAGGTTCATGCTTTTTATAAAGTTGACATGAGATGGTATTTTGCGAGGGGGTCGCCACAAGGACTCCAAACAAAAGTGACGTCAACTGACATTGGAACTCCTCAACGTGATGCGTAACACTTCACATTTCAACCAATCCCTCTCATAAAAACGCAGACTTTTCATTGATTAGATTCGATTGCAATAATCTTTTCGTTATTTTGTTTATTGATAACCGCTTTTTATAATGTTCGACCTCGTGACGCAATCCGTCACATGACCTTGGCTCTCCTCCAATGGCGGCGGTCCAGCACGGCCGGAGTGTCAGCTTTCTCCCTCAGTGGCGAACAAGGGCAAGGGAAATGAAACCCACAGGAACGCGTCAAAGGAGACGGCTGGATAATCTGCCCCTACTTCCGGTGCCACCGCCGCTAGGCGGACGACCGCCCGCTGAGATTACAGGACATCAGGACCGTGCAAACGTCATCAACTTGCCTCTCTCTCTCTCTTTTTCTCTCTCTCTCACTCTCTGGCCATCTTTTTTCCTTCTCCTCTCTTCTCTCTCCCTCTCTCTCACTTCACCCCTTCTTCGCAATTCGTAGCGTCACTTTGGCCAGGAAGAAAAGGAGGGGGCTAGAAAAATCGTGCTCCCCGCTATCAGAAATATGCATCTCTCCCCGATTCTAATCAGCAGGGGAGGGCAAAGTGGGTTCCGTGCCTGTGATCTCCAGGCAAATTGTCTTTTGAAGACCGATGCCCGCTGCTTGACACACAGGCGGGAGAAGGGCGAGGGGAGGGAGGAGGGAGACGAGGAAGAGGGGGGCCGAGAGGAAGAGGAGGGAAAACCTCTCCAGCGCCGAGGAGGCATTATGGCGACTGGGGGTAAGTCTGTTTGCAAACTGCTTCTGGGAGGAAAACTGATTTGTCCGGAACTGGGAGGAGGCGAGAGAGGCGGCGGCGGCGGGGATTACAAACAATCGGGCAGCCAGCGTTTTGTGTCCAGCGCCCCGCCAAGGGTCCTCCTCTCTGTGTAATTAGCCTTGTTTCGGTCCTGGATCGTCCACGGAGTTCCAGCCTTGTCCCTTTCCACACATGCCGTCTCCTTGTCATGTTCTCTCCCTCCTCCCCCCTCCCCCCACCTCACCCCACCCCCTCCCCTCTTCCTACCCCCCACTTTTCCTTCTCCATTCCACTTTTCCTTCCAAACCACTCAACAGACCCCTCCTTTTCCTTTCCCTTCCCTATCTTTCAGATCGACACTCTGTTTAATTTCATTGTTTTTCTCTTCTCTCCTCGGCTTTTGAAGTTCGCCGAAACATTCTGTTGAAAAATCGGTTCGGTATCTGACAAGTTGCATCCAAATTAATGCTGTACACTGTCTTTTGTTACACCCCTTTCAAGTTATTACTGTCGGTTCTGGACGCACACGCAAACCATGTTTTATGATTCTCTGCCAGAAACAATCACTTTGTACCCCACAAGCTACTGTCTCCCTTCTCAATTCTGACCACACAGTGTCCGTCAAGAGAAGTAGGACACTTCACACCAACTGCCCCTCAGTCAGTCACCTCTACCTCGCCCTATATCACATTCAGTCCGTGAGTCCACACACCACCCTCACCCTATCCCCTACCCCGGTCTGATCTCCACCCCCACTCCCTCTCTCACGTCCTTGCTGCCATTCATCTTCGTCAATGTCCTTTCGGCCTCAGTCAGACGTTAGCAGATTGAAGGCTTCTCTCTCTCTCTCTCTCTCTCTCTCTCTCTCTCTCTCTCTGTGTCTCTGTCTATCTCTCTCTGTGTCTCTGTCTATCTCTCTCTGTGTCTCTGTCTCTCTCTCTCTGTGTCTGTTTCTCTCTCTCTCTCTCTCTCTCTCTCTCTCTCTCTCTCTCTCTCTCTCTCTCTCTCTCTCCCCACACACCCCACCCCACCCCCACACACACCAAATTTACAACTACTTGTCAACAAACTTGAAACCAAAAGTTCAAAACCAGTTACTTGAATCAAACACGTCACAAAGCTACAACGGTTCCAAAACTTTACTTCATCAGAAACTATTATTTTTAAAGAAGTTTTTTTTACACAGCACAAATGTAGTTTTGTTATTTAGGAAAGGTTTTTTTTCTCTCTCACAAAACAAGTAGTCCTCCAAGCCTCACTGTTTCCGAGTACTTGAAATGTGCATCACTGAGTGCTATTAGCAGCCACTGCGTCAAAGGACGTGTGCTCAGCTGTCATTGCATGTTTACTCAAATATGCACAAAATCTCTCATCTCCTTTTTCACGGCAAAGTAGAGCATTCTTTAATCCACAAGGGCGACCAAAAACCTTCCCTAAAAGGATGAAGATGGCATTATTAATTTCCCGTCATGCAATAATCTAAGAGAGTTTCAAACGTGCAAACTTAATTAGGAATATTTCCTTGTGCACTCACATCCATTTGGTCGAGTTGAGAGCTATAACTTTTTTCTCGCCCATCTTCAAATAATCCTCGACTGAATGAGTGCACCGATCGAACCGGTTTTGAATAAAAGCTGGTCCAATTTCCGCGCCGAAAAGACACACCTTTAATAAGCATCCCTGTTTGACAACAGGCGGAGCCTCGCCTCTCACGGAGGCAGGCTGAACAAGATGGCACCCATCAGGCCCCACGGGAATGCTGCCAAGGAAGCCTTGAAAGACCGACTTGAAGAGGCTGCTCCGCTACTCCAACCTTGCTGAACTCTCCAAAGCAGGTCGCATGGCATGTGCCATAGGAGAGTGTGTGCCGCAAGCGTATTACGGGAGCAAACCGCCCGCGGTTCTGTACTACTTCACGGCAGACCGGTGCTCGTGAGAGAAGGGACATACCGTCAGTTTTGTCACAGCATTCTGTCCGGGCGCCGCGCTTGAACAAGCGCTACTGGCTGTTTGCCCACTACCCAGCCGTCGCTTCTCCAGCCATCTTGGGATGAACGCGGCACTCGGCTCGTTGCGCAGTTTGATTAAAGAGGCCCAATATGTAACGGGCGTTTACTTAGACTGGATCACTCAATGCCAAGAGGCCGGAGGTGTGGACACTGTTAGTAAATGGGCGAGGAGAACGCTGTAAGTGCCTCGTAAGACGTAGAGCACACACGGAGCGAGAGAACCCCGTACCGAAGACACTGCGGCCGAGTTCGCTAACTCTCAGTGCGATTACATCCAGAATTGTGCATCGCGTATTTAGAGTAATTACAAAGTATCGCTTCGAGGTACGTCGCGAAGAAACTGGCTCCGTGCTCTCCATCTGCGAACGTACGTACAGGTGACAGAGGGGAACAGAAGTGATGAATTGGCATTGGCTAAAAAAAATATGTGGCGTCCTTGATTTTCGCAAACCTCTCTGCATAAAACTTGACAATTGAAGAAAAGAAAAAGCAAATGAATATTTTAAATATAAACAGAACACTCTTTCATAGTGTGCCTTGAACCAACACAGTGCACGTGTGCGAAGCCCAGACGAGGTTTCCACAAGGGAAAAATGGCCCAAGCGACGGCCAGGTGCCCACACAAAGGAAGGAACATCGTCACTCCATACACAAAGTGCCTATGTACGGAGGGCGATGGCAGCCATTCGCCGAGGAAATATGAAAATGTCCACCTAAAGATTTTCGTGTTTTAAATTTCCTAAGTTTACATATAGCAGCCAGGTGTGAATGGAAGCAAAGAACGCCCGGTTATGAGTCGTTATTCATATTGTCCAGCGGGGAGAACATTAATCTCTCGAAAATGAAAAGTAAATTCCCAGGGCAGAACAGTTCACTCCGGCTGTTATTCGAGCTCATACACCTCGCATACACAGCCCGTGTGTACATTATTATTCAATTTTGGACGCTTTATCCTTCACGCGCGAGAGAGAAGAAGGTTCTTTGAACAGCAGCCACGAAGAGCCTTTTGCAAGATAATGTTGTCATTCAAGGTGCAACGCTCCTTCCCAAGAAACCGTCCACGACCCACGTCGATTGTGTTGGCCCAAGAAATGAATGAGGATAACCTCGCCCAAAAGAGATGTAGGGATCGGTCGTGTTGTGACAGACCACTCGCAACTCGCTCGTAGGTGGCTCTTTCAAGCAGGGGAGGTGCACACCATTCAGGGCATTGCCGTACCGAATACCTCAACGACGAGATTCCAGTGCTGTTGGCGGAGGAGAGCAAACAGTGTGAGAGGATGTGGGCTGGTCCGTTTCTTCGTTCTCCTCTCTTCGCTCCTTTCTCTCTGCACCACTTCCTCTCCAGTTCCGCTCTCCTGCTGCTTGCTTTGAAGTTTTCCATTAGCCAAAAGACGCCATTCATCCTGGATTCTGGATGGCGGGACAAAAAACACCGCCTGGGCCGGCCAGCAGTACTTACTCCTCTTGTCGTGGCTCACAGAGCCAAGAGCAGAGCTTCCGCTACAGGAACCCGCCCTCTTGCCCAGCCTCTTTGAGCAGGAGGCGGCGAAGGAGCAGCCAGCAAATTTGAACATGGAGGCAACAGGTTTGCCTCCAGACCCCAAAGACTGCAAGACACCCAATATCCCGGCTCCGACCCCTAAGGCCATCTTCTCATCTCGGTCATGTTTACACGGTGCCGATTTTGTCTCGCTTCCAATATACGAGCGCGTATACTCTGCAGAACGCGTTGGCGTTGCAAGGAAATCTGAGCATGTGGGAGGTGTATGGTCATAATTGGCGTATGATAGAATTTCGTCTTGTCAAATGTTAAAGAGTCAGAAGCATCTGTCATGGAGTAACATGCTGGTTTCATCTTCTAATGGCCGGAGACGCGTTGTCGTCACTTCCGGAGTTATTTGTAGATGCCACGTGCTTTCAGCCATGTTGGTAGGAAGCGAGCGCTGTCTGCCAAACTGTGCTATGGAAGACGTGCAACCATGCCGACTTCCTGCTGTGTGAAAAATTGTTTTAACAACCAACAAAAAGAAAAATTTAGAGGAGTCAAACGCTCCTACTACTTTATATCATCAGAGAAAACCAATCATGGTCCGATTGTGCAAAGGGAGACCGAAGCTAGACAAAGAGGATGGAAAAAGAAGATTTACAGAATAGATCTGACCTTTCGAAACAAACACCCGGCAAGAATCAGCAGACATCTCCCATGAATCCTGTTACGAAGAATCGATAGACTTCCAAAGACCTATAATTATTTAACTCTTCCAACGTGTACGCCGATGTTCCGAGTACACCAATGAAATATGTCCATGGCACTCGTTGGCGGAGTGTTCCTCAATTCCGGATCAAGTTGGTCCTTCGTCAGCTGGTATGGATGGACGGATGGATGGATGGGTGAATGGATGGATGGAGTTTTAAGGCTTATCAGCCTTTGTAGGTTACGTAAAGCCACCGAGCACAAAAATCACTAGAATAGTTCCGAGTCAGAGCAAATCAAGTCACGATGTACCTAGTTATTCGCCTCTTACGAATCGCGAAGGGAGACGCGATGGGTCAATTCTTACCCCTCCTAACCCACAGGGAGCGTCAGCTGGTATGGATCGAGCCCGCCAATCACCTCAATTTTGTTGAGGTAAAATTGACAGGCATCGGGCTTGCGAAAGTCATCGTAACGCGTTTTCTTCCTCACGGACATTACCTTAGAAAGAAAAATGTATCAACTAACTCTATTTATTTTAGATGTTGGTTTCTTGGCACAACCAGCTTACCATGTCGGAGCAGATACACAAATAAGAAGAAAGCGAAACGATCATTCGTGCACTTATTTTTGATGCGTGACCGGGACACTCCGCGCAGAATCTTTTGTTTGCTTTGTAAGGTTTGAGCACTAGCTGTAGGTGTATAAATGGTTAGTTATTAATATAATTGGTGAATTTAGTTGTCATGAAACTTTGTTTTGTGCTTTAATGCCCTTTTCTTGTCATAATCTTACACGTTACATTACACCAAATGCGGGCAGGTTGATCATGCACTCATCGACTCGATGATCGTGAATTTTCTGTCCTCGCCAGACCAGGGAAAGGAAATAGTCAATTCAAGCCAGAACTAAACAGTTAACTGCTGCCACTCATTCGACCTTTACATGAAACATTATATCACACTAGCTCGATCGTCTGATGGAGTAGTATCTACGGTTCAATCGTGTTCGTCTGCTAGGTATGTACGGTGTGGTTTGTTTACTTCTCTTATGTGGGTTTTGTGCAAAAAGTATACGTGACAATAGTCTATTATGACTATTTTCGATTAGTTTTTTTTAAATCTAATTAAACTTTTTGCATGCTTTAATGCCATCCTTTTGCCACGATATAGCGATAATCACTCCTCAACACAGACCCGAAACATACCCCAACATATATCACCGGAAGTTATGCAACCTACCATCATGGCTGTGCTGCTAATTACCATATGACCCCTAGTGAATTCTTCCCCGGCCATTGGTCAATTTCTAGATACACATATTGTACAGGGAGTATGCACCCACTAAAGGCAGAAGAACATGTCGAGATAAATGGAATTAGATTAAGAATATTTAACATATCGTAAGAAATGTTCTTTGAATGCAAAAAAAGGCTCTTAAACGTTTGCATCTGCCATTAAGTTCTACTTAAACTCTGACAGATACTTGTACAGCTACACTGTACGAAACAGACAACGTAAGAATAGCTCAGTAGGAACGCCATCCCCAAATGGGTGGGTGGCCAGAGAGACGGTTCTTGCTTCAGAAAATCTCTTCCTCACACGCTGGCTTTGGAAACTGAAGCATCCTCGAGGAGGGAGACTACAAAAGGCCGAACCCTGACACTCGACGAGACTTTTCGACGCGAACTCATCTTGACACTCCTCCACAGCAGCCGTCATCACGTGCTTCATAAAACCCCGTCCAGCCACGACAAACGTCAGGAGCTGAGGGGAGGACTGGATGCGATGCACCCACAAAAGCGAGGCGGCCCTCCCTGGCGTGGTGAAGAGCGAGTAATTTAATTTTTCAGGAATCTTGACACATCAAAGTGAGCCCCAGACCAGGGCGGCTTTACGACAGCTTCTTTGAGCGTCCTGAGCAGGCTCTGGGACGGCCAGGCTTCAAAGGAATGGCCGGGATGACCCGCTATGTCGCTGTCACTGTCCCTCTCGCACTTCTTCCTCTGACGGGCCCCCGCCTTCACAGCTCCCAGTGGTGTAGCAGCCTGAATGAGGCCTGGCAGTATGCTGACTCCTGCGCTCTATGTGGTAGAAAACGCAGCTTGAAGAGAGCTGGAAACTTCAGCTTCGACCTTAAGCACATTCTCGCCGCCTTGTCTCCGTCTTGGCAAGGAGATGAAAGAACAGTTCACGCCATCTGCGTCCCATACAGAGACGTATCCGAGTGAAATCTCCTGACAGGTCAGAAAAGTACTCACGTGGCTATGTGACATTTGTCTGGAGATTGTATATGGAGCTTCTCCTCTCGCTCGATAGACATGAGGCGGACCAGCTGGAAACCCTTTGCTTTGTCGGACCGTGTTTTAGTGTGGGTTCTCTACCAATTGAGGTGCACATTTTGTCTGATGCTTGTCACAGAAAATGTCGCAATTTAATGTGATCTATAAGACATAGCGTGAAAAAGTATTTAAAATTGCATCTCCTTTCCTGAAAGAGTCGTCACGTTGCATGAATTCAATTAATCGATTGAACACTTCAGAGTATATGATACATTGTAACAGCTTTGCACCAGCTGCCTTTGGAACAATGTGAACGGTAATTCCTCTATCTAACAGAGACAAGATTATCAAGCAAATACAAAAGTATTGCAGTTACCATTCATGCTTGAAACATTTACTAATACCACTTAACTTAGTTGACGGTCAAATATTTTACAGCTTATAAGAGACTCCACAGTCCTTTCTTCGATAATCAAATCAAATTTCGGATGTCAATATTGAGCTTTGTTTTGAGAGGGAAATACCCAGATAGGTGCTGTGTGTGTGTGATGATCTAAGTCGATACTATTAAATGTATTCAAAACTATCTCCTATCGTTCGAATCTTTGTTTCACTGGCGCAGGCGGTATCTTTGAGCCCTACCGACGTACACAATAGCTGGACACATGCTTACATTGCGGCTCTCTCGGCAGTGAAGTCCCTGTGAAATCTCCAATTCGAAATAAGCCATGTGGACAAGTTGCAGACAAAGGACCCTTCCCTTCTCTTGCTGTCACGTGACCAAAATAGGACAAGATTTGGACACCTGAGACAGCAGAGGTGAGGTGGTTTCACAGGGAAAAGTGATTATCCTCGCTTTCAGATGAGATTTCATTCGCGCCGGTTGCCACTAGAAACTCAAGAACTCATAGCAACAAAAGCGAATTCATTTGCAATACGACTTTACCCGCTTTTTAAAATAATCGCATATCCCCAAGAAACAGCACTTTTAGAGATGATTTTAATCTTCCTTACCTTTTTCTTTCTAGCGATGAGAGAATAGAGAGACCGTATGCTTGTCGCTCTTTGCAATGAGGACCAAAGCAGTGATTAGAGAAGGAAGAACAGGAGTTTTCTCGTGCATCTGACAGCGGATACAGCTAGTCTGTAGCTCTGCGTGAAAATGATGAGGCATTCTTGGCAGCGAGTCACCCAGTGAATAGACCACGCGTGAACTCACCGAGGCGAGGGAGAAGATGGAGTCCGACGAGTTTTCAATAGACTCTCGCCGACTGGCAGTCCATAAAACTACAGTAAAAACCATTAGCACACGGCTCCCCCCCAATTCTCCAGCCACAAACCCGCTGTTCTGCTCCCTTCTTTTCCTCCCTCTCCCCACCCCCCACCCCCTTCCTCTCTCCCCCTGCTCCTTTCAGCTGTGGCTACCCCCGACAGCCGAGCCCTTCACAGAACAACTCGGCGGGCCTTGTCCCTACACCTTGTCGAGAGCCAGTCAATGGCGCGAGTGAATTCATGAGGCACTTCCGTGCGAGGTCTTCACAGAGGCCCTGTAGCGTGGCGAGAAACTCTCGTGTCACTCTCGAAGCAAGATCAGCTCCCAGCTCGGCATGGAACGCTTTGTAGTCGCTGTGTCGTGTCGAGCCTTAACGGTGAAGGGCAGACGACGATCCTGGCCAGCCAGTTTAGTGACAAGAACAAAGTGTCAAGAGTGAGTGGTGAAACTTTTTCACCATATCTTCTTTTTTTTACTTCGCCGAAGCAGTGTGCTTCATGAATACCAGGATTACAGGAAACACAATTTATTCCAAAAATATCTCTTCCGCTTCTTTAATCTAGCAGTCATCACTCACAAACACCTACATTCCAAATATATGGCAAAATCCCTTATGCGAACAAATCACCGCCACAACATATGAGGACATTTACAAAAATAATATTTGCACAGCTAGCTGACTAGATAACTTCAGATGAAGAGGACACGACCCAGAACCAAATTAAACATGAATTAGAGCTTGCCAACTCAAGCTGGTACACGTCACTAAGCCCAGTCCACAACATTCTGGTCAGTTGAACAGGATACGGATGGTTGGAAGGCAGTAGAAAGGACGAAAGGAAAAAGGGGGGTGGGGGTGGGTAAGGTCGGGAGATTGGGGGTGGGGGTGAAAGGAAGTATTGAGAAAAAAGACAGAAACATATAGATCGAGAGGTGGGGGTGGGGTGAAGGGGTGGGGTGGGGTGAAGGGGTGGGGGGGGTGAAGGGGTGGGGTGGGGTGAAGGGGTGGGGAAGGGGGCATCGGCTGGTGGAGAGTACAATAAAAGAGAAGAGAATCAAGGGACATTTAGGGAATGGGGTGTGAAGCGGGGGTGAGGGGGGTGGGGTTGGGAGTGGGGGGTGGGTTTGGGAGTGGGGGGTTGGGGTTGGAGGGGGAAATGTTGGTAAAGGCCAGAAATGGGTGGATCGAGTGGGGTTGGGTTTGGAGGGCTGGCTGCTGTTCAGGGTAGCATCAGGCGGAAAACTGCGATTCCACGCCCAAAGAAGCACCCAGGTCCCGCATTATTCCTACCCGAGCTGTAGACGGCCGCGAGCAGAAGACCTGGAGCCGGCATGGGACCTGTCCTATACAAACAGGCCTCTTGCCCATTGTGGCCGCCCTGCGGGGAACAGGGGAAAAAACTAATAGCCGAGAGAGGGTACGGTGGGGGCAGAGCCAGACCCGGGTGCCCCGCGGGGAGGAGCCCCGGGGGGTCGAGCGGCGATCGGGTACGGGTAGGGATGATTAAAAGGCCACCGTCCGCCCCCTTTCTCCCCGGACTCAATGGACGCGCTGGCGAGATGAGCTCCCATCATGGGATGCAGCAAGGCGGAAAATAAAACGAAGCATGGAGCCGAGAGCCTCCCCAGCCAGGACCTGCCAAAGGTGTGTGAGGTGGCACTGGGGCTGGGGTGTGTGAGGTGGGACTGGGGCTGGGGTGTGGAGTGACGGGGTGTGGAGTGACGGGGTGTGGAGTGACGGGGTGTGGAGTGACGGGGTGTGGAGTGACGGGGTGTGGAGTGACGGGGGGTGGAGTGACGGGGGGTGGAGTGACGGGGGGTGTGGAGTGACGGGGGGTGGAGTGACGGGGTGTGGAGTGACGGGGTGTGGAGTGACGGGGTGTGGAGTGACGGGGTGGGGGGCTGGGGTGTGGAGTGACGGGGTGGAGGGCTGGGATGTGTGTGGGGGGGCTGGGGTGTGGAGTGGGGCTGAGGTGTGGAGTGGGTCTGGGTTGTGTGTGGAGGGGTGGGGGTGGGGCTGGGGTGTCTACGGGGGATGGGGGGGGGGGGAGCCGGCGTGTTTTGGGGGGGGGGCTGGGGGGTATGGCGGCCGGGGGGAAGGGGGTGGGGGGAAGGGGCTGGGAGGGGGAGCTGGGAGGGCTGGGCTGTGGTGTGTGGGCTGGGGTGTGGAGTGACGGGGTGGAGGGCTGGGATGTGTGTGTGGGGGGGGGGGGGGGGGCTGGGGTGTGGAGTGACGGGGTGGAGGGCTGGGATGTGTGTGGGGGGGCTGAGGTGTGGAGTGGGGCTGAGGTGTGGAATGGGGCTGGGATATGTGTGGAGGGGGTGGGGGGTGGGGCTGGGGTGTCTACCGGGGATGGGGGGTGTAGGAGCCGGGGGGGGGGGGGCTGGGGGGTATGGCGGCTGGGGGAAAGGGGCTGGGGGAAAGGGGCTGGGGGGAAGGGGCTGGGAGGGGGAGCTGGGAGGGCTGGACTGTGGTGTGTGGGCTGAGGTGGGTGTGTGGGCTGGGGTGTGTGTGGGGCCTGGGGTATGGTGTGAGGTGGGTGGGGGCTGGGGTGTGGAGTGGGCTGAGGTGGTAGTGGGTTGGGGTGTGGATTAAACTGGGGCCAGGGGTGAGATAGGGGGTGAGGTGGAAACGGGAGCTGGGGTGGGGGAAAGGGGATGAACGGATGGAAAGGAGTAATGTGTGGGAGATACAGTAGGGGAGGGTCGTTGCATTCTGCGAGTGCACGTGGTCGACTTTTTCATGCGTGCGCGTGATGCTATTGAAGATGATTTTGACATGTTTGGACATGGTTACAAAACAACTTCCTGCCGTCTCGTCGTGCTCTCCTCAATTTCCTGTATGCGTTTCTTCTGCTAATCTTAATCAAAGGGTCGTATTCCTTTCATGCAAACCTGTGCGGCAGTTTCATTACATAAAGAAGAATAATTCCTCTACGATACAGTATCCTCGACTTTGTTTAAATTTCGTCCATACTGCCACCTGACACAGACATCTTGACTTGCATCCATCACTGGTTGTTCTTCACAGATTCACAGTTCAACAAGCACCACGTCGCACAAGCAAAAAACGTTCGACGAATCCTTTGGATCTAACATAAGTGTCCTCTTAGTTCCTTCAAACAGCTAAAAATCGGCCAGGCTTGTCAAAATTGAATTAACAAGCAGCATCTTTGTGAAACAGCCCACTCCACACCTTAATTTTTCTCACCTCCACCTGACTGCTATCTTTAAGCCTGGACCGTTTCTCATCTTTCCTGACCATCCCTCCTTCTCACTTCTTCTTCCAGTCTACCTCTCTCTACATTCTTCCTTCCTCCACCGCCCTCGACCTCCTGCGGTTTCCACACACGGCGAACTTCTGCCGTGGACCGCTCGGAAGAGATGCCCTTGAACAAACTGCTGAGCTAGAGAATACATGAAGACGGTGAATGCACTGCTCGCTGGATCGCGACGGACTGAAAGGTCCCGTACACCGAGTGTGTCAGCCGGAGCAGCGAGGACCACGACAGGCAGGTGATAGGGATCAGAGAATGTCAGGAGGAGCAAAGACAGTGCGAGATGGAGTGGAGAAGGACAAGGACACTCAAGGAACCCCCAACATTTTTCAGTCGTTGACAGCCACATGTGTGTCGTCTGGATGCGATGATCAAAGAGAGGAAGAAGTCCTTCTGTGTGACACACAACTGGGCTCGTCCTTGGCTGTCTGTCTGGTCAACGCCAAAATGTATTTTTGGTAAATTTACTCATTTTTATGTGTCTCGTATATCTTGCTTCCAGATGTTTCCAGCTGCTCTTGCTCTTTCTCGCCTTTATTATTTAGGAAGCATTTATTGGGTGAAATGTAAATGTCACTTCCTGATTACCCAATACCTCGATCGTAAATCGAGAATGCACCCTCACTGGGCTTCTAGCCTTTTACTAGTGTAGTCAGGCTACAAACCCATACCTACTCTCCACACAATACCCCATCTATCACCATCCCACTCATGAACAGTCCTAGATGTTGCTAATTCATCTTCTCAATTGGGTTTAAATCTTCAATAACGCACATTCATTACTTTTGTATTTCCCCACTCCTCCTGCTGCCACTCTTCCTCCTCCCACTCCTCGTGCTGCCGCTCCTCCTCCTCCTCCTCCCACTCCTCCTGCTGCCGCTCCTCCTCCTCCTCCTGCCACTGCTGCTCCAGTTGCTATGACGAAGACTACGGTAACTACACACCATGCTACAGGAACAACGTCTCACGTTACAGGGAGACAGCATTACAAGTACCAATACCACATCTTGCGGTCAATGGCATTCTTACGCAATGCAATTCATTGCAGGCTCGTCTTCCAACTGAGATACCCGAGCGATTCTGGCAGACAAACCAATCCAGTGTTGGCGTACCAACATATGGGTAGACTGGAGCGCTACCCGTATGATCTATCCCACTGGGTAATTAATTGATTGCGGGTGATCGGAAGGATTGGAGCGTCGCTGGCTGCAGTTGGCTCTGCAGTGGCGCATGTCGGTCAGAGACGGGACAGGGAGGCAGACATCGATTCGGAGTTGGCGCTCTTTTCTAGAACCTGCAGCCTTCCTGCGCCACTTGTCGTGGGGGAAATTGAATTTTTCCTCCAGACAATCCGCTTTGGCCAGACAGATAATGCCACCCTGCATGAATATTTCATACTTCGTCGGTGCCTCGCCCTGGATTGGTCGCGACAAGAAGCAGTTATCACGGGCACGTCTTGGAGGGCTCTGGGTCAATGCAATAGCGGCGTGCGGATAAGGAAAAGACCCACAATGACCTTTTGTCTCATCGCCCTTTTCTCGCTCAGTGAACGCCGCCATCCCGGTCTGACGGAGTCCTCACAGATGTATGCCAACCACGACGCTAAGGCGTATGCTGTCTCCGGTATGGTCTCTTCGTTGTTGACCGTCTTTGTCATTCTGACAAAGCAGGTATGGAAGAAGACATCCTGAAGACTTGAATTCACGAGACACTGGTGGTTTTGTCAAAACGGCATCTGCAAGGTCACTTAGGAGTTGAAGAAATGCACACCGTTTGCAGGTCGATATTCTTTGAAATAAGAAAGCTGGATTTTGCTCGTCGTCTGCACTGAAAATTACAGAAAGCCTGCATCCCTTACTCTCACAAGATCTCTTCCATATCGCTGTCGTAAAGTTTCTACCTCCGCATACATCAATTTATCTCATTCGATACGCAACTCTCTCTCTCTCTCTCTCTCTCTCTCTCTCTCTCTCTCTCTCTCTCTGTGTGTCACACACATACAGACACACACACACACACACACACACACACACACACACACACACAAGCGCGTACATACTTGCTCAATGACTTTTTGTTTATCCAAATAATTAATAAATCCCAACATACACCAAAAAGACACAAAACACCACACAGCATTTCTCACTCAACAAGCTCTCCACAAATCTCCCACATCTCTCATTCAAAATGGCGGAATGTACTCACCGTCGCAGCACGCCACCTAGGAGCGAAGCGTTGAGACACTCAGGGGGGGATAACCGACGCTGCACTTCCGCCACGGTGACCTTGTACTTGGAGGTGGAGGAGAGGAGGGAGAGCCGGCCAGGGACTGAGCAGAACACATCTGCGGGAGAAGCGTTGCTGCTTATGACCAGATCCTTTGAATCCGTCTTGGAGCGCATACCTGACGCGAGAAGACGGTGCCAAGGCTCAGGGGTTGAGTAGGTTAGGTGCCAACCAGGAACAGGTGTAGGACAGTCAGAGAGCCGCAGAGCACACACTGAGGCAGTTAGACGTTTTATTTTAGAGAGAGAAGAGCACAGCATGCAAAGAGAGAGTGAAGACGCAAAGGTGAGAGAGATAATGGATGCTGTGTTTTGTGCTGATGTGCGTATACGATGAAGGTAAATTTGAAAGGGCTCAACTCCAATAGTGGATTAGGTGACGAAAACGTGTCAGAAAGGGAGGAGGTGTTGAACAAGAGGAGTGTAAGCTGGAATGACGTCTCATGCGGCAAGCAGATATAATGACCAAAAGTGCAATGCACGATAAAATGAGAAAGATGTTTCAAGTTTGAACGAATAGGAAAGTGCTAAATACGTATGACCAAAAACATGACATTACTAACTTTTTAATAACTCTTTGATATTCCTTTTTTCATTTCTCGATTTTTTTTTTCAAATCAGAAAAGAGGTGCAGCCACGTATCCGTTTTAAATTCAGCCAATCACATAGGTGTCAAGTACTTTTAGTGTTTTGTCATGAGATTTTGCATGATTTGTCATGAGATTGATCACTTTGTCATGAGATTCGCGCGGCAATGAAACAAAACCAGTGAAAACGGCAAAATATGTGGGGGGTTTTCTTTATTACACAAGCACATGTATACTGCTAATATAAAATAGTACTGTACATCACTCATTAAGTCATTTGGTTTACATCCACTGCTCCACATTAGGCTTACTTATTAGTTGTGTGTTCAGTTCTATATTTACATCCACTGCTTCTTTTCACTCACATATTCAGTTCTCTATTTACATCCACAGCCCTGCTCCCCCTCACTCACAAGTTCAGTTCTGACAGTTCTTTATTTACATCCACTGATCCTTCTCACTCACATGTTCAGTTCTCTATTTACATCCACAGCTTTGCTCCCCCTCACTCACAAGTTCAGCTCTGACAGTTCTTTATTTACATCCACTGCTCCCCCTCACTCACAAGTTCAGTTCTGACAGTTCTCTATTTACATCCACTGATCCTTCTCACTCACATGTTCAGTTCTGACAGTTTTTTTATTTACATCCACTGCTCCCCCTCACTCACAAGTTCAGTTCTGACAGTTCTTTATTTACATCCACTGATCCTTCTCACTCACATGTTCAGTTCTGACAGTTCTCTATATACATCCACTGCTCCCCCTCACTCACATGTTCAGTTTTCTATTTACATCCTGCTACAGTACCTCACAGTCACTGATGTTCTTTGTTGTACTCATCAGTACAAGCCTTTGCTCTCTTGTGCATTGTGGAAGTCACCCGGAAATCATGACAACACTCATCAGAGTTCATCTTCACTTGCAAGAAAGCTGCCAGGGTGTCAGGAGCCAGACTGCTTCTGGCATCTCTGTGGATCTTTCTCACCATTGAGAACACTCTCTCACTGTCAGCATTGCTGTGGAGCAGTCACAGAAGAGAAGGCAACACTTTGCCAAGCAGAGGGAACCTAACTTCTCCAAAAGGTGTTTTCATTGTGAGGATCTTCTTCCAGACAACATCCATTTTTTTGGCTTTTCCATTCTGATCTAAAAGTACCAGCTCACCCTCACCCAGGAGTTGAAAGTCTTCCCACTCCTCTTTCAGGTCTTCCTGGTCAACATCATCAGCACAATTTCATTGCCAGTGTCACAATGTCAGTGTATGGCAGCTGCTCTCTCTTGCTGGGGTCCAGGACCTGAAGATGTTCCAGGATCTCATCTCCAAATGGGAACTTGTTCAACATTTTCTGGACACAGGCTGTGTAGAACTGTCGAACATCATGCAAGAACTTGTGTTCTGTGGCTGGTGGGCTGTCAATTCTGTAGCCAGGCATCGTTTGATGATTTGAGTTGCCTTGGTCCTCTTACAGGAGAAGGATTGGGCCGCTTTCGAGTCAGGGAACATCTTTTTCATGAGAATGGTGAAATGGTCGGCGGTTGTCGCTGGCAGGTTGTGTTTTGCAAGGAATTGGCAGAAGAGAATCTCTGACTCAGACACGGTCTTTCCTTGGTCCAAGTTGTTAGCCTGCCTCCGGAATGTAACATCGAGAGGGATGGGCTGTTTTGCTTTTATAAAAGCTTCTTTGTGCTTTGAAGATGCGAAGTGGCGAACTATGTCAAATCGCCCCGACGCCGATACCTTTACCGACCGTTTGCATGACTTGCAGTAAACAAAATCAGAGCCTGCATCCGGCTTGCTGATCTGCCCCTGAAACTCTTTGTCCGTTTCCCACTCACACTGGTATTTTAAAGAATACCGAGCCCTTTTCGCAGGCGGTTTCGAAGAAGACGCCATAATGGCGCTTTGAATCTCTTTGTTGTAGCACACTACGCATGCGCAAGAAGCGACTTCCGGCCCCTGACTTCCGCAAATCGCGCACTTACCGCGAGGCTTGTACACTTTCACACTGTCCTCAGACGAACCTTTAAAAAAAAATCAGTCCGACTAAAACGCAAAAATACGTGAGGTTTTCGTCTCACGCCGTGAGACTTGAAAATCACTGAAATTGCGTGAGACTCACGCAAAATACG